>JACEGR010005440.1:0-73255 GCA_014170235.1 Listronotus bonariensis
AATACTGAATATTTTTCAAAAAATGATATGGTACGCCATTGCTTAAGAGGTTAAGGACATATGTTAATGTGAACTTTTCTTCCTAAAATGGGCTAGCGAATAATATCCTGTATTTTTAGCCATCAATTAAATTACACCCTGTATATTTTTTTTAAATATTTTAAAGTATTTAAAAAATATCCATAAACAAAAAAATTATAAAGGATTTAAAAAAAAAAGCTTGAATATAAAAATCACGCTGTATAGTTAACGATAAAAGATAGCAAATCCCTTTTTTACCAGTTTTTGCTTAAGATTTAAACCTCGCAAACGTCTTTGTGTTAAACATACGGAAACATAGGTTTGTTTATTATTGTTTATTAAAAGCGTCGAATTTGGCCTTGTACAAGCCTTTCAATAATGGGTGTATTTTTTTGAGGTCTAGAACCGCTCGGAAAGACGCCAAAACTGTTCCTTTTAATTGCAGTCTATTGTATTTTTGACAGTTTTGACTCTCTTGACAGTTTAAGAACGGCTTCGGGCGGTTCTAGAGCAAAAAAGAAATACAGCAAATGTAATTTTTGCCAAGTCAAAAACAGTTTCCGAGAAATTTAAGCCCACCAACCTTGTGTGATAATTAACTATACCGGGTGTCAATTTGAAAACTTCCCACCCTTAATATCTTTCTTGGAGTTAAAAATATGACAAATCGGAAAGACCCGTCAATTTTATTTGTAAGGGGGACACTTAAAATGAATATTTTTAGCCTTCTTGTTTCAACCCCCTAGGAGGGGTAGATGTCACCCTTAGAATATTAAATGGGAATGGGGGTCAAGTGATACATCATTTTAAAACTCCTGACGAGTACTTTATAACCCTAGAATATGAAGTCAATATCTTCACCTATTACAAAATGGCGGTACTTTAAAAATTACCTAAATACCTGATTTGGATGGCCATATTTCCGAAACTAATAAAGTTATATTATATTATATATATAATAATATACAGGGTTCTTAAATAAAAAAATATGTACTTTTTCTTCTACCCTGTATATTACTACCAGTATCACCAATAAAAAGACCTTTAAAAGAGCTTTAAGAAAACACCACATTAGGTACATCTAACTTTATTAGTTTCGGAAATATGGCCATCCAAATCAGGTATTTAGGTAATTTTTAATTATTATATTATTAATATTCTAGGGTTATAAAGTACTCGTCAGGAGCTTTAAAATGATGTATCACTTGACCCCCATTCCCATTTAATATTCTAAGGGTGACATCTACCCCTCCTAGGGGTTGAAACAAGAAGGCTAAAAATATTCATTTTAAGTGTCCCCTTACAAATAAAATTGACGGGTCTTTCTGATTTGTCATATTTTTAACTCCAAGAAAGATATTAAGGGTGGGAAGTTTTCAAATTGACACCCGGTATATTTTAGATGGATGGGGAAATGGTTTTTGGCTGTCTGGCACAAATTTAATTGATCCTTTCACTTCTCAATTTTACTGGTTGTCCACTGGGGCAAGAGCTATTTTTCAAATTGGATGCCGGGTGAGCCTAATAATGATGAAGGTCTACAGCATTGTTTGCAATGGGCGTATTATAATTCAAAAACTGGTTGGGATGACTTCAATTGTAACAGTACTTTCAAATATGTGTGTGAATACATTCCCTAAAACGGATATTTATGTTCCATAAATATTGCCTACTAATGAATCTAAATAATAAAATTCATAATACAGTGTTGACGTAAATAGACTCCCCTGCTAACTTTTGAACCCTTAACTTTTTCTTTATAAAATTTTGATATGACCAATGGGAGAACATAAACTAGTTTTTGACGTAAAAATGATAGTTGCAACAATCAAGATGGCGGATGTGCGCCACCTTAGAAAAAAATTAAATGGAAAGTGGGGTCCTGTGGCACATCATTTTAAAGCTCCACGCGAGTACTTTACAACCATAAAATATAAAATCAATACTTTCACCTACTACAAAATGGCGGTACTTTAAAAGTTACCTAAATACCAAAGTTTTGATGGCCATATTTCTGAAACTAATAGAGTTAGATGTACTTAATGTGGTATTTTCTTAAAGCTCCTTAAAAACACTGATAATTTTATACAGGGTAGGACAAAAAGTGGATATTTTTTTTATAAAAACACCATGTATTTTATATCACCATGAAAAAGAACGTTAAAAGAGCTTTAAGAAAATACAACATTAAGTACATCTAACTTTATTAGTTTCGGAAATATGGTCATCCAAATCAGGTATTTACATAATTTAGAAAGTACCGCCAATTTTTAGTGGGTGAACTTATATTCTAGGATTATAAAGTTCTCGTCAGGAGCTTTAAAATGATGTGCCACAAGAGCTCCCTTTTCATTTAATTTTTTTTCTAAGCTGGCGCCCATTCGCCATCTTGATTGTTCAAACTATCATTTTCTCGACAAAAAGTAGTTTATATCCTCTCACTAGTGATACTCAAATTTTATAAAGAAAAATTAAGGGTACAAAAGTTATTACGGGGTGTCTTTTTATGTCCACACTGTATATTATCAATGAGTGGAAAAAATAACTTTTTAATATTTATAGTTTATTAGAGTATTGCTCTACAATTGTTTCGCCCAGTAAGGGCTTTTTTCAAAAATACTTCGTATACTAAAATTTAAAAGGAAAGATTTACCAACAAAACCATTCAACACATTTTTTTCCAAAAAGGTCTTTTAAAATAGTATTAGGAGTTTTTACAATTTGGCCTAGATGCATGAAAGTGATTATTAATTTATTTATAATCGGTATGTCTACGAAATTTATTTGGTCATTGGTAGAAAGAAATGTATTGTTTATAGGTGATTTCTTGATTTTCAATTATTCATATAAATTTAGATTTTTACCTTTGTATTTAACTTTATATTATCAATATATGTTTGTTTATTATGCAGTGTTTCAAAATCCATCCTCATTATCTTACTGGAAACAAAACACTTTGTTTTAGACACTGTTTCTAGATAAAACGAAAGAAATTTAATTTCTAATTTAGTATTTTTTTAGTTTCTATTATTTCTTCTATTGAAGCCAGTATTTAAAAAAAAAAAATAGCCTCATTAAAAAGCTAAAATAATAAGATATAAATAAAGATTTTATGAAGTCGGTTAAAATTACATAAAAAAGCTGTACATACAGTGTGTCTACGTTACTTAGCGTCATATGAAAAACTTTTTTATTAATAATTTAGAGGCAAAAAAAGAAATTATTTATAAAAATATTCTGCGTGGTCTAAAACCTAAAAAGCAATTATTAGAGATATCAAATTGTGGCAGTCATCTAACAATAAGAGGTTTGGCCAAAAATGTAACTTTTTTCTGCGAAGGGTGAACATTTTGAGCATTAGTGCAATACTAAAGTGACCACACGTCCCAATTTTGGCTTGACAGTCCGGCTTTTGGTTGACTGTCCCAAACCTGTAGATTTGTAAAAATATCCCTACATTACGAAAATACTAGAAAATATAAGCATTTTAAAAGTCCTGTCAAAATATATCAGTATATGACGTATTTTTTTTGCTCTTCAAATTTTTAAAACACTAAATAAAGTTATGCATATAAAGTAGAATAATTTAACCAATTTGTATATTTGAAAGTTGCTTTTAATAATTCTAAACATCTCTTCTTTACAAAAAATTCCAATATTTTGAAAAATAAAGGTCCTTTCCTTTTGAGCAAAATTCATAATTTTGGACATACCTCGTATACATCTGCAAAAAAATAATATCTAAATAATTGCATTTTAGGTTTAGACCAGGCAAAAGTTTTTATAAAGAATAACTAAGTGACTTATATGTAATAACTAACGCATCGAATCAAAATATTATCCAACACTTTTGTAGAAATAAAATGGTTTTTAATAAAAGCAGAAAATAATTTAAAACATACATTATTTGTTAAAAAGTGTCGTTTGTGCTTGGGTCAAGCTAGTTATAAATTTACAACCCCTTAACTTTTTATATTTTATTGTATAAAATAATTTAAAATATAAGTTTGTTGGTATTTTTTGGGCTTGAAAGTTCTTTTTATACAACAATATAGTTTTGCAGTAAAAAATACTTTGCCATAGTTTGTAATGGTGTTTTTATTTATTTTGTATGGTAAAAAGTAGGAAAGTTAAAAGTGTGTAAATTCATAACATCACAACCAGTAAATGAGGCTGAAAATCCAGGAATCATTCATGTTTAGCGCGTTAACAACCAGACAATAACAGCAGCATGACTACACCAGCTGGTAATAATATTTCTGGATCTAAATAAAAACATTTACTAGGAAGTTAAAACTTACAACATTATATTACGTATTATTCTGTAATATCTGCATATATGGATATCCTATGGATACACATTATTTGGTTAGCCCATGTCTCTACATAAAATTACTCTTCAAAACAATAAAGAAAAGTGTACGAAATTTAGAAAGGCCTGTTATATACTAAGTTATTTCTGTCCTGATCTGGTAATCCTAAAACCTTTTATATATATTATTATAAAGAAATGTCGATGGAATAAAATTTAATACTAATTTATTTTACAAGTTAAAAATCGACTCACTTCTAAAAAATATTTTTTAAATACAGATATTTTTAAAGTAGCCAAACTAAAATCGAATTTATTTCAATCTAAACGAAGATAATAAAAAAATACATTTGTACTTTAGGTATCCTAACATAAATGAATTACCAAAAGCTTTCTAATTTTCTTGTGATGTATAAAATTAATTGGGTAAATACTCTACGTAATCCAATAATTGGATTACTATACAAGTACATACTACACTGAGTAAATAAATTAAGACTATAATAGAATTAACACTTCTAGAGTTTTAACATTGTTACACGTTTTAAAGTCGCATTTTAAAAATCAGATTTAAAATAATATCGTAATAATTATTTATTGATTATAATGAGATACATATTAATTAAAGCTATTTTAAAAATTGATTTAAAAGAATATACATTTATTTGTTCTTGTATTCCATAATATTCTATATTTCATACTACTTAAAAGATATCTATGCACGTAAAAATCCTATATTAACCTAAAATTTACTAGTTGTATACTTTCAGTCTAACCATTTACTTAAACGTTTATAATATCGTCATAAATCACTCAAATTAACATCCTTATAATTAATATCTAAATAAATAACACGCATAAAACTACGTCTTTTGTTGCAATATAGGCTTAATCACAAATATATGGCACACCTAAATGAAATTTTTGTTAATACTTTAGTCCGATATGTTATACTGGAATATAATAGAAAATTTGAATTTAAATATTAACCAGCAACCCACAAAAACTGTCCTACCTGATACCAACACTCTAAATGTTTATTGAAATATTTAAAAAGTGTCTATTACATTATTTGATATATGTATTATACATTGTGTCCAAGGGTGTTACAGGAAGACAAATGGATTAAACATTTTTTAATCTTAAAACGTCATGGTCCAAACTAAGAAATACAATATTTTACTTCAATCGGTAATATACAAGGAAAGTTTATAAAAAAATATGACTAAAGTACTTTCATTTTTAAAACTAGAGAATATCGTATAAGATAAAATAAATGTTTTAAAGAATTGGATTTTATTTTATGTCCAAATTTAAAATAAAGTAATTTTGGTTTAGTTTTTTTTAAATATTTGTTTACATTCGGTAATAGTTGGCGATACTTAGCATGTGAACGAAAAGATTAAAATTAAATTTTAAACAATAAAAAATTGATGTTTTAAAAAAATACTTCCCCAAGCAAAAACTGTTAATGCATAATGTAAAAATTATATAACAAAAACATTGTTTTTAATGCTTCTATTAGTTTCACTTGTATGGATGTATGTAACTTCTTCTCCAACTGTCCGCCCTTTGTTGGAGATATTCGATAATAATAATGAGATATAATATATTTTTTAAAATAAATTAAACTAAAGAGTCCAAAATAGTTTTTTAAATAATCTTAAAACAATAATGAACGAAAAATACTAGTATTATTGTAAAAAAGGGCGCTTTGTGCCATATTTTTCGTATATCCAGCGCCCGACACTTTTTACAATAATACTAGTATTTTTCTTCATGTCACTGTCAATGTTTTAAGATTATTTTAGTCTTTTTAGTTTAATGTGCTCTAAAAGCGAGTGTGTTAGGTTTTTAAAAACTATATTTATTTACTTTATTGTTTCAACTGGAAGGTTTCTAAAACATTTACTTATTAAATTTTCCCCTACCTTTAAAAATAAAAGTAAGTACAATTGGTCAAATTTTATTTTATAGTTATAACTCGCCGTGTGGTCGATTAGACTAAAATTTTCTATTTGTTTTGGAACAGTTTTCCCCAAATGACATTTAAAGATTTAAAAAATGTTGGTTCATTTATCCTTTTGGCACACATACCATGGAATACACTGTGTGTATTTAGACTTTTTGTTAATGTTAACATGGATTAAGTAATACTCTCTACATAACAATTTGGATAAAAAAGTCGATATAAAAGCAACAAACAGTGGCGTAGCGTGCCTTGGAGGGACGGGGCCCAATGAGTTTAGGGAATCCCAAAAAAAACTTTAAAGGCCAAAAAAAAGGTACCCACTTTCCCCTTGAAGGGGCCCAAAAAAAATATAGAAGACCAAAAAAAAAAAGGTTCCCTCTTTCCAAAAATATTGTTTTTCTTATTTCAGCATTTCTTTTTTCCCTCCTATAAATAAAGCGCCCTACTTTTCCAATTTAACCGACACTTTTACAGTTTTCTACCACTAATTTTTGCTTACACATATTTAGGGGCCCCTATAGCCCGTATCATTAATACGGCTAATATGGCGGTAGCTATTCCCCTGTCAACAAACCAATTCTTTGAATATTCCAATGCCTTTCCAAAAACTTTTTCATTATAATATTTAGATACATTAAAAGCAATATAAATAAATTTCTTAGGTCGGGTATAATTTTAAACAGATAGAAACACCCATAATATGATCTTACGACTAAATGTTACTTTTATATATTCTATTACTTGAAAATTCGTTATAATACATGTAAACAACAAGACTACTTGATGTTTTCTATATAATCCAATACTTTTGACTTATTGTAGACGAAAAAAGGTTTACTTACCATTCTCTATTTAAACTACTTTACCGAAAATTACCGAATTTAATGATAAACTAAGTCATTTAAAATGTGCCATATCTAATTTAATTTATCCCTAACTTCTAGAAATGTGATGTATGATGATGTATTTATGTGAGTAATGAATTAAATAATAAATTAACGTGTTAAAAACTAAAGATCCACTGGTCATCCTTTTTCTTCTGTAGGTAAAATTATTGATACTGACTTTCTGGGACCCTCCTGTGAACTGGAACTGTTGTAAATTGAGAATCAACGAGTTTTTGCTGATCTGGAACGTTAACCATATTCTGAGATCTATAAAAAAACATAAAAATCTGTTAAGTAAAATAAGTTGCGACATAGACCCTATATTATTAAATAAATAGCTAAAAATAAATATAAAAAATCCTAATAAACTAGTTGTAAATCTAAAATCATTTTAAAAGTCTTTTTTAAGTGTAAGGTTTAAAAAAACAAAAATTAACAATTTTAAACTTGCGAATAATGTTTCAAAAGTAAACAATAATAAGTACCATATTATAAGAGAATAGATACGAGAATATCAATTTTAACGCACTGTTAGACCTGTAGTATAAATAAATTGTGTAAAAAAGTGTTATTATGTTAAACGCTTTTATTTTACTAAAAGCTAAAAATATCTCAGTAAGTCCTAGCTACCAGATCGCACCAATCTTCTAATCTGGTATTAATCAGAAAAATAATAAAACTGTTGGGCGTAGCGTATCCAGAGTAAATATTATGATAGAAATGTCAAGTGCCCAACGATTTTATTATTTGTCTGATCAATACCCCAGACTGATAAGAAGATTGGTGCGATCTGGTAGCTAGGACATACCAAATTATTTTAAAGCTTTTAGTGAAATAAAACTCGTTTAACATAAAAACATTGTTTTTACATAATTTGTTTTCAAGTTTTTAGTTTTTTTGTTGGCTGATGCTACTTATTCTATTGAGTTTATTTAATGTCTTACAACTAACCAGAACTAACCAACGATTTTATATTGAAGTAGTTGTGAAAAACATGTAATCAGTCATTTTGTGGCGGCGGCCATCTTGGATTTTCAAACCCTTTTATTTGATACCCATATTGAGGTAGTTGTGAAAAAAAGGTAATCCCCCATTTTGTTACGGCGGCCATCTTGAATTAACAATCATAAAGAATGTTGTATTGTCATCAAGATTTAGAGTGTGTACCAAATTTCAGATCGATCGGTCGTCAGGAAGGGAGACAAATTCCAATTACTAGATTTGACCCAAACAAATAATGAATAACAAATAATAAATAAACAGGTCAAATCAAGTAAAACCGTTTAAAAAGCTAATATTGCCTTGGATATATTAAAAAGAAACAATAATCCTAATTCTACAGACATAAATAAACTATACTGCTTAGTGCAATAGCTGGAAAAAAGCTAATGTGTTGATAGTAAGTGGAAATTGAGAATTTAGGAAAATTATTTAAGTTGTTAGGTAAAAACAAGATAAAGCCAATAATTTAAAAAAAATTACAACTATTTGTCTGCAAGCTGTTTGAAAGACTAATGAATAAAAAATTAAAAAGCTTAAAAGAAATTATTATTATTATTGAAATTGTTTACTAAAAAAACAAGTATTTTTACTAAAACAACGGTTTAACAAAGATGCTAAAAAAGATGAGTAAACCCAAAGGCTTTCTTAGGAGGGTCGCAAACACAGCCACTTGTGGTCGCGAACGGTGGCCGCCACACGCGATTGACTAATCTTTTATGTACGTAATTTAAATAGACACGACGCAGTCGGTGGCAGCCACTTTTGTTTCTGCGAAAATACAACCACATTGACCGAGTACGCTATTTAAATTACTTTGAGAAAAAGATACAATAGAAAAAAATACAGGAAGATTTAAAATTACGAAGATGTAATTTTGGATGATAAAAAAATATCGGTTTAAATATTAATGTTTTATAAAATAATGTAAAATTAAGGCCGGTCGCAAAGACAGCCATTTGTGGTCGCCACCGGTGGCCGCCACACGCTGCTGACAAAACTTTTCATAACATACTAAAAGTCCCACAAAATCCGCGGGATCAAAAATCGGTACTTTTTTCATAAATCACCCTGTATCATCGAAAATAAAGTAAAAAGTGATAAATTAAAAAAACATAAAAAGTACATATACTACCGCAAGAATAAAAGCTGGAAAGATTCAATTTTCAGAGAAAAATGGCATTAATTTTGGTATAATGTTAAATATATAAAAATACTAATTCATTAAATGTTTCCAAAAAGCTGTTAAAAATGAAAAATGCCCATTTATTTCGCGTGTTCTTAAAACTGAATGTACCCAAAAACGACAATATCTTTTAATATACGCCTTCTGCATCGTCTTCTTAGTATCAAAAACGTGGCTAGCGCGTCCATTTTAAAGTATTGAAAAAGACTGACAACCAATGACCTTTTATCCTTTACTACACGTCAATGCTGACAACCCTTGGTTATGCAGGTGACAAGAGGCAACCACCGGTAGTCGTGTAAAGCCACTTGTAGCGGCTACCGGTGGCGACTGCAAGAAGTGGTCGTGTATATATAGCGACTTGTGGTCGCTACCGGTGGTCGCCACACGCTGCTGACTAATATTTTTATGTAATTTCAACTTGGTGTTCGTGGTGGCTCATTTAAGCTTCAAGCTGCTTGTAGTAGGTGGCGGCCACTTTTGTTTCTGCGCAAACACAACCACATCGACTGAGTTCGCTATTTTTATTACTATAGATACAATAGAAAAAAATAATGCAGGTAGGGTATTTATGTACATACAGTGTATCCACAAATAGACTTAACTTTAAATTTTGATTATTTCAAAAAAAAAAAATATTCTTCATAAAAATTTTTGCTTTATCTAAAATGCTAAAAGGTATAATAAAAATCGCCTAAGAATATACAGGAAGGTTTAAAATTGCTAATATATTTTGTTGAGAAATAAAAAATCGAAAACATACATTTTTTTCTATTCGTTATGGTTTCTAGAAGAAACTGAGATTAATAAAAAAAATCCTAAAATAAAATTATTTTTACAATTGTGTAAAAAGAAACTAAAAGAATTAACAAATGATACAGGAAGATTCAAAATTACGAAAATGTTATTTTGGCAATCAAGAAACTATCGGTTTAAATATTTTAAAACTTTTTATTTATATAACATAAAAAATATAATAGAAATTTTAGTGTTTTGTTAAACAATGTAAAATTTAGGCCGGTCGAAAACACGGCCATTTGTAGTCGCCATCCGTAGCTGCCACACGGTGCTGACAAACCTTTTCATAACATACAAAAAATTCCACAAAATCGGTACTTTTTTATAAATTGAATCGGTATCATCAAAGATAAAGTAAAGAGTGATAAATTAAAGGCCATAAAAATACATACACTACCGCAACAACTAAATCTGGAAAGATTTAATTTTCAGAGAAAAATTGTATTAATTTTGGTATAGTCTTAAATATACAATAAAAATAATAAATCATTAACGGCCCTATTCACCATTCTCATACTCTGTCAGCCTGATAGTTATCTGTTTGCTAAGATTTATTTTTCTGGTTATATTTAAGCTGGCATTTACTACATATTCTCTTCATATTAAATGCCACAATTAACTCATCCAAAAAAAAAAAAAAATAAATAACATACTTACAGAGCTTCAATCACTAAAGTTTTTCTTTTAAAATATAAAAGTTAACGTAACTTTATCTGACAGTCAAAGGCTATCAGCCTGACAAATATTGGTGAATACGGCTGTAAATGTTTACAAAGTACATTTTTGCAATAAATCAAATACCCGATTTTCAATTGCTTTTTTGTTGGAAAGTTAATCACAGAGAAAAACCACTACTTTACCCGACTTCGTATCTCCAATAATAAATAAGTTAGCAAATCTGCCGACTTAAGTTTGATTACCCTGTATGAGACAGATTTATTTTGTTGTTAATTATATAAGAAACTCAGTACTGTAATTTTCTTACAAAGAACTGGTTCTCCTCATGTATACAGGGTGCTATAAAGGAAATAACTAAAACTAAAATAAATCGTTGACCCCACTATAAGTACTCCCTACAATGGAAAGTAACAATTTACATGTTATATTATTTGTCACTTTGAGAGTGACAGAATTATTTTAAAATAATTAGAACCAAAATATTATTTTCTTTTTCTTTACTATTTACCTTCAATGAGTACATTGACATACTGTTAATATCTCAAAAACCAGCTATAACTGTCGTATAGTGTATTATACGTTTTTGATGTTCAATAAAGAGTCAACGTTTGTTAAAATTTACAGGGTGTATCATTTAAAAAACTTAGTAGGCAATGAAAATGTTAGAGACAATTTGTATATTTACCAATAACAGCAATAAAATTTGTCTGTCCCAACAAACATTTTTTATCCTAAGTTTATTTTTTGTATTTTGTACAGAGGCAACGTTATTTTGATTATAAATAGAGAAGGCACCACAAAATACAGAGTTAGTTGGGCACCCTGTATACAGGGTGTTTCCTTACTACGGTAAGAAGCTTAGGTGGGTGATTTCTTATGTCTTATTATGAAAAAAGTTCCTATAAACATATGTTCAGACTTGCTCCATTTCTGAGATACAGGGCTGTATAGTTTAATAAAAAAGGTCGGTATGTTTTAAATATCTTAAAAACACTAACCGATTTGTATAAAAATCTGGTACACCTATTTAATATAATAAGGCCCTTGTAAAGCTTTACCAAGAATAAGATTTTTGGGTCCAGTGGGCACCGCAGTCAATATTATTGAGCAAGCAAAGTACTCCACTGACTTTTATAAAGTCTATATTTGTTTCTGAATAAGTAAGTAAAATGCAACTTTTTAGTCGCTTGTATTTTCTTCTTATCTTGCTTTGTTTACAAGAAAAAAATTGAAGCACCTTTAGGTGACACCAAAAAGTATCCATAAACAGCATAAAATAAAATCCTACATTAAAAAAATAAACAATTTTGTCCTTAGTAAATAAGGAAAATGCACGACTACTTACTTATTATAAGGCAAATAATTGTTTATTTTTATTTTTGGTTTTTACCATGTTTTCTATGGGTACTTTTAGCAAAGAATTAAAGTGGCTTTAATTATTTTTCTCGAAAACGAAGCTAGATACAAAGAAGATTTAGGTTACCAAAGAGTTGCACTTTAAATTGCTTAATAGGAAAAAAATATAAAAACTTCGTACAAAGTCAGTGGCGTACTTTTTTCTCAATACTATTGGCTGTAGTGCTCACTGAGACGCCATTGGATCCAATGATCCTAATGTAGGTAGAGGTTTACAAGCGTCTTATTACATTAAATAAGTGTTCTAAATTTTATCTAAATCGGCTAAAGGGTATTTAAGATTTTTTATAACGCCCTCTGTCTCAAAAATGACGCAAATCCGGACATATTATGTATGTTTATAGGAACTTTTTTCATAATAAGACATAATAAATCAAACCCTTAAGTTTCGTACCGCAGCGCAGTTAGAAAGCACCCTGTATGTTTTTTAAAGATCACAACTATATAACATAGAAGTAATTTACATAAATACTTTATGATCATTGCATATGATTGATTTATCTAAAATTAACCCATCATGTCATAAGGTTACGTAGTTTTTTAATTAACTTTTGGCACTTTCAAGTCCTAATAAAAATAGTTATATTAAGACTTGTGTTTCTTAAAAACTAAAAATCGTTGATCAGTTAATAAATAAATTGGTAAATTTAGTTTAACATTTTTCTTAATTGTGGTGGTTTAAAAATAAGAACATTATACAGAGTGCCTACTTAATTTTGCACCACATGGAAAACTCTTTTTAATATTAATTTTACAAAAAAAGTTATTCTTTATAAAAAAATATAAATTTTGCTCAAGAGGAATGTACCTTTATTTTTCACAATATCGAAAACTAAAAAAAAAAAAAAAAAAAGATGTTTATGATTAAAAATAACGTTATAATATGCAGTCCTCTTTATTAAAAAAAAAACTGTTTTCATTTTTTCTTTCAACGATAACGAGCGTTTCTGTGAGTACGTGAACATCGTTATGATGAATCCGTTTCAACCAATTAACTTCGCTGTTTTGACAGTTCTCAAGCTTCCTTTAAATATTACATTTTGAAATAAGTATTCCCCAATTTACAAACCAAAATTTTTACCGTTAAAGCATAAAATATTAAAAAAAAGTTTTTATTGTAAATGAACAAAACTGCATATTTGAAAGTTATTTTTAATTATAAAAAATGTTTTTAATAATTTAGGTCAATGTCAAAAATAACGGTACTTCCCTCTTGAGTAAAATTCATATTTTTGAAATACCTCGTATACCACTGAAAAAAACATTATGATTGTTGCATTTTAGGTTTTCAACCATGCAAAACTTCTTATAAAGGATACATATTTTTTTAAATTATTAATAAAAAGTCTTTTATCTGGTGCAAACTGAGTAAACACACTGTATATGCTGATATAGAGGTAAAACAAATACGTACATGTCTTGCCAGCTTGATACGTTCAAATTAATTTAGTGTGTTGAAGAACAACAGCAGACACAGATTAGACAAAGAATGCCTGCATGTATAAAGATTCCGTATAGGATAAAGCAAATAGCTCGCTTTGTTGCTGCTTTAGACCGTCTTCTTTCATTGCATTGGCAAAAATTCCACATTGGACGTTTTGAAGTGTCATGACGTAAATATTTTTGTGTAATATTTTTTTTTAGTTTTTGCAATATAGTTTACAAAAATTAATTGGTTTTAAATTACACCCTAACATTCCGGGTGATGCATCGCCGAGCGGGTCATAGGAAATCCCATGTAATTTTTAATGGGGTCAATTATTGGCTCCCCTAATTATTTTAGAGAAAAATTCTATTGAAGAATATTGAAGAGCATGCAAATCTACGTCCATGGTAAAACTTTAGATTTTTCGGTTAATCCGTTTGCTAGTTAGATGCTAATATATTTTTAAAAATTGTTACATTATTATCGCCTCATATTTATGAACAACAATAAAAATACCAGTTAGCGTGACATAACGTTGTCACTTTGAAATTTAGTGCTTTATTATTATCAAAAAATCGTAGAGCGAAAAAATTAACCATGAGTTATACTACTAAAGAAAAAGTATTGATGATTAAATGGTACTATTAAGGAAATAGTTACCAAAAGGTGTCAGACATGTTCGCTGCTCTGAATAGACCGATACCCGGAAAATCAACAGTCAATAGGACTATCAAAAAATTTGAGACCAAAGGCACAGTGATAAATAACTGCAGATGTGAAGCTAGGGAGTATCAAGAGAGAGAAGAAAATGAAGTGAAGGTGAGTACAAGAAAACTTCGGGATATTATAGGAAAAGATCAATCAACAGTGCTCCGGATTTTAAAAAGGCATAAATACATTTCAAACAAATATGAAAGACATCAAGAGCTAAGGGATGGGGAATAAAAACGACGGCAGGAATTTTGTTTTGACATGATGGAAAGGGCAAACATGGACAGGGAATTTTTAAGAAATATTTGTTTTACTGATGAGCGCACATTTACGTTAAACAAAATTATCATCAAAATTACCGATAATGGAGCAAAGAAAACCAACACAGATTTGTCGAAACGAGGACGCAATATCCACAGAAAGTAAATTGTTCGGGAATATTTACACAATGTTTTTAATGGAAACGTTATTGGACTACATCACATCATAAATTGGCCAGCCAGGTCTGCTGATATTTCGCCAAATGACTTCTTCCTCTGGGGCCATTTAAAAAGCATGATATACAAGGATAAAAATTACTCTTATCTAGATGAGTTAAAAAATGCTATTTCTGCAGAATGCAATAAAATTTCAAATTACCACTTAGCCAATGTAAAAGACAATTTTATGAACGTCTGGGTTATTGTCTAGCAGTCAATGGAGGAATATTTGAAAATTTTCTTAAATCTTAAGTTTATTTCCAACATATTAATTATTGTAATAATATTAATAATTTATTGAAGCATGTCAATATTATAAATGTCATAAGTTCTTGAAATTTGTTACTCTAGTTTTGTTTAATTTAACTTAATTCGTTTGTATAAATACAACTTTAATCTTTCACTGTACGATTTTTTGATAATAATAAAGCACTAAATTTCAAAATGACAACGTTATGTCACGCTAACTGGTATTTTTATTGTTGTTCATAAATATGAGGCGATAATAATGTAACAATTTTTAAAAATATATTAGCATCTAACTAGCAAACAGGTTAACCAGTTTTTACCATGGACGTAGATTTGCATGCTCTTCAATAAACTTCAATAGAATTTTTCTCTAAAATAATTAGGGGAGCCAATAATTGACCCCATTAAAAATTACATGGGATTTCCTATGTCCCGCCCGGCTATGCATCACCCGGTATGTAACTAAAATATTTATTTAAGTACAGATGAAAAAACGTTAGAGAATAACGTTTCTCTTTCAGAACATAAAGGTTGTTTTTTTGTATTTGTTGTAGTAGTAGGGAAGCCCACGATGCTAAATGCGGATTTACTCGAGCGTCTTAGAGACCTATTGGGTTGCAAAGCATAGATGATAAGAAGAAATATTGTTATACAGGGTGTTTTCTAACAATGTTACAAAACTTCAAGGTATAATTTCTTATGATATTTTATTAAAAAAGTTCCTATAAACATATGTCTGGAGTTGGTTCCTTACTGAGATAAAGGGAGTTAAAGTTAAAGAACAAAATCCGTTTTTTCTAAATATTTTTAATATGCTTAAGCCGGCTTGGATAAAATTTGGTACATTTATTTAAAGTAATAAGGCGCTTATTTAGCCCTAACGAGATTGTTATTATTGGGTCCAATGGCGTCTCAGTGGGCACCGCAACTTATATTATTGAGAAAAAAAAGTACGCCACTGATTTTTTGACGTTTTTATATTTTGTTATAATGACGAAATTAATAATACAACTTTTTACCCTGTTGTATTTTTTGTATCTAGCTTCGTTTTCGAGAAAAAAGATTAAAGCCACTTTAATTTCTTTTAAAAAGTACACATAGACGTCATGGAAAAAAAACAAAAATAAAAATAAACAATTATTTGCTTTAAAATAAACGAGCAGACGTGTATTTTATCGAAAATCGTCATTTTCCTAACTTACTAAGGTTAAAATTGTTTATTTGAATTTGATTTTATGCTGTTTATGGATATTTTTAGTATTACCTAAAGTGGCTTCAAATTTTTTTCTCAAAAACAAAGCAAGATACAAAAAAATAAGCGCCTTATTACTTTAAATAAATGTACCAAAATTTTATCCAAATCAGCCTACACATTAAAAATATTTGGAAAAAAACTGTCTTTTCCTTAAATTTTAACGTCCTGTACCTAAGTAAGGAAGCAACTCTGGACATATGTTTATAGGAACTTTTTTAATTAAAATAACATAAGAAATCACACCTTGAAGTTTCGTACCGTTGTTAGAAAACACCCTGTATAATGTATACCTTTTCGTCGGTGGGTGACGCCACTATAGTTTTTTAAATATGTCAAAAAAATTCTGTTATTAATTTGGCTTGTGAAAATCGTTCGGATCGTATCCGAATATGTATTTTTGGTTATCCTTAAATTATCTTCTATAAAACAAAAAAAAATAGCCCCACCCTCGAGAATGTCAAAATGACGTTTCTTTTACAATTTTGTAGGCTTCCGCTTTTTTACCTCACTCCTAAATTGTCAGATTAGTGAATATACACTTTTTAGAATGTAATTAACTTGCCCCATCTTAATATGACGCGCTCGAAAATTTCTGACAGATATATTTTTGTATTTTACGATCGGCCCGAATGTTTACCTGCCTTTTTATATTAGCGAAAGACGGAAATACGGGCGACGGACCAACGCTATCGAAATGTATGGAGTCAAATGAAACCTTTCATACGCAGAGAACTGGGAAAGTCGGCAAACTCAAAGGCTTCATATAATTTTTTATCTCTCTGTCCGTCAAAACCGGCTTAGTGTGTACGCGTTTACGGGTCTCATATTTGTAGGAGGTACTTGAGTTAACCGGGTACAAGGTATCCCCTAGTATATTAATCTGCCGCGCTGTAGTAAATCCCAAAATCCCCTCTTGGGCTCCCCTACCATAAAAAGTAGAAAATTTTAGGATTTCAGATCTGCTAATTACTATCAATGGAACATAATATATGAATATGTTACGGGCAACGTGACGGCATTATTAATAAGGACTGGTCATTATTAATATTCCCCAAGAGCGATGGGCAAAGTTATTAAGTTATCCATTGACCTGCCATTATTAATAATGCCCGACGACGGACCGTGGGCCATGTAATAAGTCACTGTTTGAGAAAGCTTGAAAATAATAAATTAAGGTTTTTATTCTCAGCTTTAATAAAGATATAAAAAAATTTTAGTTTTGCTACAGTTCACTTATTTTATTACTTTGCTCAAGATAGGGTGGGCATTATTCATAATGGCCAGGAAAAGTGATTAATCATGCTGTTTTAATCACATTGCCCAATTGACTAGGATATTATGAATACAGACCGGCCATTATTAATAGTGCCCGGACTTATCAAATTACCCATAACAAATATACCAACCTTTCAAACGCATTTGGAGGCGGTGTGGGTGTCCTTGACATCGGAAAGCTAGCTACTTCCCGTCCTACGTTTAGTGAGCGAATTGATCCAAATGGCTGATCCGCTGGAGACTGTTGAGCTGTTGGGGCAGTCGCGATGACACCACTGAAAAAAACGAATACCTTCTGTAAATGGCACGTCTAAAATTTTAACCCCAATGTAAGCTCAGCTAAAATTTTTATTTTTATTTATATATAATAACAATACAAACGCCCAGTTTCACAATATTTGGTTAACAGTAAGGCCCGCCGCAAATTGAACCCAGCCCACGCACAGCACACGCGCAGCCCACGGGTGCGTAAGTTTGTAAAACATGCTTTTAAATGGAGTGGCGCATATTGGACCCAGCCCAGAGCTAGCCCATTCTGCTGCCAGCCACGCGTGGATAGGTTTGTGTTCGCCGCACAGATTTCGTGGGTCTTGTGCAGCATGGGTTTGTTTTAAAAATCTGAAATATGTTGATCCCGAATTGGATCCAATATGCGGTAAACTGATCAAAAACGTGGACGTGGGAAGGATGGGTTGAGCGTGGGCTACGCATATGCTGTGCGTGGGCTGGGTTTAATTTGCGGCGGGCCTAACTATAGGTTTGTTAGCATAGAAACAACGAAATACCGAAATGTGATTGGTGATGCCAAAATAGTTAACCGAAAAGTAATGGTAACCATTTATTGTCAAACTGGGCATAAGGGTTTTAAGAATGCTGTTATCCAGTACAAAAAGTTGACCTCATACGTATATGCATTTACAACCACTCTGGAATATACAGTATGTTAACAGATAGACTGTTAACAGTTTTTTATTATTAAAAAAAATCGTCAAAATGATTCGATTGCTTTAAACCTGTTTTAAACTATCTAATTAAGTAGGTATCCCAAAAAAGTATTTGAATATGTGTAATATTTTTTTCTTATCGATTATGGTTTTTTGGGAAAATGAAGGTATCATAAAGGTATAATATTTATAATAAAATTTAAAAAAAAACCTAAGCATTTTCTTCGATTAAGCAAAAAAACTTAAAAAAAAACGGTACATAAAGTTGCTCCATAATATATAGGAAGATGCAAAATTACAAAGGGGCATTTATAAATTAGGTGAGGACCCCCTCCCCTGGTGAAACGTAAGGTTTATGTGAATATAAAAAGGCACCATTTCTCAAACCGGAATTGATTTTGTCGTAAGATACATTTTTACGGCCCCATTTGAGGGCGTAAAATAGCACTTTAAGGCCTAGGGCAAAAAAGTATCAAAAACGACCGCATTTGTAACTTTATAAAACAATATTAAAATTAAATAATGCCCTAATTTTGTTGGTAAAACAAAAATGTATTTAATAAAACATATGTTAAAAGTATACTGATTACTATCTGAAAGATTAAAAGCTGGCAAATTTTTTTCCTAACTACAGAGAATGCTTGTATATTAATTTCAGTCGTATAAAAATATTGTTTGCACCTCTGGCGGAAAGCTCTTTTACGCCCACAGCTGATTGTTGTGAACTTATAGCCGCGAGCGTAAATGTGCCATTATACGCCCTTGGTACAAAAATAACTATTAAGCGCAAAAAAATGCCTAGACCCAAAAAGTGACACTGCATCACAGGATACATTTTTCCTTTGGGGACCTGTTCAGATTTCGTTAACAACCTGTTTCTTGCGTCTTACGTCGAATTTGCACAGATCCCCACGCTGGGATTAGGTCAGATTCAAGCCTCACAATTTATGGACGCCATCGAGCTGTTGTTTTGGCAAAAAAAAAAACAATTCGGTAATAAATATTTTTCCTTCGACCTATTTAAAACTATTTGTTGAATAAATCTTTGTTTTTTTTTACTACATTTATTTTAACTAAACTTGATAATTTTTACGTATGTATAAAAAGTAAAATTAATTATTTTTGAAGGAAAGCAAATCAGTTGACAATCCATTTTCCCTAATAATGTACCAATCGATAAGAACAAAAAAGGGTTTTTTTTTATTACTTTCTCATCATCAAATAGTTTTAAAAATATATTCCCCGTTTTTTTCTTTTAAGTTATATAATAATTATAATTACAGGCGTATTCTTAAAATAGTACATATACATAATTAAAACACGTAATTAACATAACATGCTGTGACTATCGTGGTTTATTTTTGTCGAAAAACTGCCTGTGACTGTGACGCTGATATTAATATTTAACTTATCTTAACTTTTAAAATATTCAATACTTTCGGCTTGCCTAAAGATTCTACACCTACGAATTCAACATGTTCGTAAAACTTATTTTCTTGTAGGCAGTAATTTTATCGGAGATAGTGCGTGAGGGCTAAAAGCGTTTTTTATAAGGTTAATAATTAATAATAAACCATGGTCCAAATATAGGTACAAGTTAAAAGTGGATAAATACTTTTGGGTAAAAATAGAAAACCATACTATCTGCTCAATAAGAGCTGCTATGCGTACTGCAGATCTTTTTAATATACACATATGTGAAAAAAGCCCGCCCCAATATTGGGAAACAATTAAGGATTTTTTCAAAAACAGCCACAGTCAAATTTTAAATATTTTCGGGATATTAAAAATAAAACTATATCAGACCTATATGGCTAACTCTATATATTTTTTGTAATATGTTCGTAAATATATCATTAGTATTTAGAGATATATGTATTTAAAGATATTATAAGCATTAGTTTTTAGTCAATTAGAAAAGTAAACTTGACATTGTTCCATATTAGAATTGCCATTGGTTGTTTTTGCAAAAATCCCTTCAATTTTATTAGTTTAGACATTAAATCATGCCTTACCATAGCATGAAATTGTTTTTTGTTTATTGCTGCTTTGCAATAAAAGTGAGACACCTTTCGATTTATAACCATTTCCATGTAGTGAAAAAAAAATTACGAAACTTTTCTCTTTCCAAAACATGAAAAAACAAAATTAGAAAAAAAATTGTTAATAATGTATATAAGTATAGTAAATGTTCCGAATCTCATTAATAAAAAGCACATCTCGATTATTGTTATGCATATTTTTCTAAATGGTTTAGCTGCTACATCTTACACCTAATAAGAAAAAACTGATAAAAGGAAGGGTTATAGGCTGTGTGCACGCTGTGTGATAATTAGAACAAAGAAAAGGTGGTATTTTTGTTCAAAACATATACTTATTAAAATCAGACAGAGCGCTTTCGGTAAAATGCCATCACAAAATTGGGCACAGGAAAAGTTCATAAAAAAGTCCTATGTAATAAATTTTATTTACGAGCCATTAAAATTCTTTAAAATAAAATTACAACATAAAATAACAAAACGACGTGAAAATGTGATTTGCCAGCTTAAAGAAATGTCTAATTATGTAAAGGTTTTGACTTATTGGTAAATAAACCCAATTTTAGTTGTCCATGTAAAATGTGATAAATGTTTTTGTGTTTTTAAATAATTTAAATGGTTTATAAAGAAAACTTAATGTGTAGAAGGGTTTTTGGAAACTTTTTGTTCCATAAACTGATTAGCCAAAAGCGTAGCCTATCTAGTTTAAAGATTTTTGCCTAAAACTTTTTATTATGCAAGATATGTATGGGCATTGCTGTATAAAATATAAAGTCTATGGCAAAACCTTTAAAATGAGCATTATAATAGCTCTTGGTTTTTTCAGTATTCTTAATTTGTTAACATTTTACAATTCACTTTTAAGACAAAATTCTGTGTTTTGTTAGAATAAAGTTTGCCAATTTCTTGCCTTTTTCTAATAGTTTATAGAATACATAGTCAGTATTGAACACGTTTGTTTTGGAAACGATTTTAACGTAGTTTCAACACGTCTTAAAGCATTTGGCCACGAAATAGGAAACATGCAAACATTGCCATAGAGCCTAAATAATTACACAGGCCCACAAAATAAAAAGAGGTCTGTGGTGAGTATCGGACAAATATTTCTCACGTATTGTTTCCTGTTGAACACGAATCTGTAGTTAAAACTTGGGGTCACACTGCAAAACACCAAATTGCCGATGCCAAGGGGCACTAGCAATTTTTTTAATAGAAAGGGGGTTTATGTGGTCCTCGTTTCAAAAGCCCTTTAATATTCTACAAAACGGCACTTTGTTTTTGAAAATCGCCTCAGCCGTTTTAGACTTACAAGCTAATATCACCAAACTGTTTGTACTGTATTTAAGCCAAATTTCAAATGGTTCAAGTCTGAAACGCCTGGGCTGATTTAAAAAACAAAGTGGCGTTAAGTAGAGAAAAAAAGGCCTTTTAAACGAGGTGCTACATATACCCCTTTCTATTTTAAAAAAATTGTTAATTCCCTCGTGACTTCAGCAAAGTTTAACTCCTACGTTTAACTTCAGATTTGTGTTTGGCGAAAAGAAATACATGATAAAATCTTTGCTCGATACCCAGCACTGGCGACACATTTTTTTATTTTGTGGACTTGTTTTATTCGCCACAATGCAGGATATTATCCGTATACCCTTGTTTAAAGTTTAAATGTTCAGATTTTATACTTATTGGTATTTGTAAATTAAAATATTTTAAATAAAACCTTTTTTTTTTAAACGTCTGTATTTTATATTAAATAGAATAAAATACCATTGACTTCAGTTCAACTAGATTTCTATCTATATTTTTAGTTCTGGTTAGAACAACGACAATAAACATCTTTTATGAGTAAATAATTATGCATTTCCTTTTCTTTTTAGTTATTAAAAAGCTTAAGTATCTTATAAAGTTTAAAAAGGGATATTATTTTTTTTTTTGAATTCTTGATCCTCATATAGTACTAAGTAACTGAAAAAGCAAAATATCAGTAAAATGAAGAAATTAAAAAAAAAATAGTAAATAAAAACATTGGTGTATCCAACAACGCATAGGTTAAATATTATGTTTAAAAATTAAAACTTAAAAAAATATTCGCATTATCTAGTTAAAAGCTTGACACACGCTCGTAGTAAGATTAAGAGTATTATTTTGTATATCCTAAATAATGACTTACACTGGAATTACTGAGTTCACCAAAAAGGGCAACGGTGTAGGGCACTGACTGTGTGGTGAACTGGCTATTGAGCTTCTCGTACTAGATATTTGACTATGAGGACATTGAGGCGGACCCACAGCAATAGCTCCAGGACCTCTTTTACGTGGCCAGCATAGTGTACATTTACCATTTCTTTCTATTACTTCTGAAACAAATACGGTCGTTAGCTATAGTTTAACTGGAATTTTTGAATTCTATACCTGGACTAGGCTTATTTAAAAGAAACCAAGCAAAAATGAGTTAAAGGCACCATGCAACTGAAAATGGTTTAATTTACTCCATGTAAAAAGATCCAAATGCTAGTGCTACTTAAATGCCATCCTTAAAACTTAATTAAAAAATATTAAGTTTCATCATTCCTTTAGTTTAGTACAGCATCGTCATATTTAACCTCTAATATCACAAAACTTCAATTTGGCGCTTGGTTCCTTTTCAATAAGCGTAGTCCATCTGTAAATATACCTAGGTTTATTTGTCTCATTAAAAACATTATTTGAGGTAATCGACGGATGGGACTAGTTTGGTTTTAATACCAGTATAGAGGGTGTTCTATCTTTGATGGTTTTATCAAGTATCTCAAAAACCATGCAGGGCCGTATTAACTGTTTGAGGCGCCCTAGGCTAAAGCTCCCGGAGCGCCTATTTTCTACAGAAAAAAAATAACAAAAGGTTCTTTCCGTTTCCTCTGTAGCGTCTATTTTGAGTGCCAAACGCCTTACTTAAATTTGATGACAAAAAAGGCAATTCTCTTCTTTTCGCGCCTATTTCAAATTTTCAAATTCCCACTCAACCTAAACTTTTTTAAAACTCCCCTGTCTGGCGCCTATTTTTCATGGCGCCCTAGGCTGTGGCCTAGTCAGCCTAATGGATAATACGGCCCTGAAACCATGGTAAATATCAAAATCTCTAATAGAGGCCTCAGTTTTGTTTTTGAGAAAATAACTGTGGTAAAAAGAGTTTATGGCTATTGCGATCCACCATGGGGACACCGCGTGATTTTCAGATTTAGCCCATTTTTTACAACTTTCTAAATGTTTTGCTATTATAGTTATGAAGACACTTAAAAATGGTTAATAAATATGATCCAACCATCCGCATATGTTTGGAATCTATTTTTCCATATACCACTTTTCCATTTGAAAAGGAGCTTAAATTATATCGAAGGTTTCCTGCCAGAAGAGCGTATTCTCATAATTTGTGATTTTCTTTTTATGTAAGAACATAAGACCTTCTGGCATGTTCGAAATTGTAATAAATGTTGATATGCCAGTGCAATAATTGGCTTTTATCGCCATAAGCGTCAAATTTTGCCAATAAAAAAAATTACAAATTATGTTGATATGCCCTTCTGGCAGGAAACCCTCGATATTATGTTGCCTTTCGTCTTGTAAGATAGAATAAGTATAGTTTTTCGCCCAAATAAGCTCCATCGGCATGATTTACTAATAAAAATATCTCCTTAAAAAGTCGATTACCTGCAATAAAACCATCAATGGTAGTCGGGAGAGCACGGTCGTATTATACCTTCACAATACGACTGTACCGTAAATAATTTTATTGCGGGCAATTGTCCTTTTAAGGGGTTATTTTTATTAGTAGATCATGCCGACGAAGCTTATTTGGACAAAAACTATATATATAACATTTTGTTTTAAAATCCAGTGTTTTTACTATTTTTTTAAAAACGAAATAAAAAGGCATATTATACAGGTGCAAATAGGGTTTTGCTGTCAGCTCGATATTAAAAAAATATTTGGCCAATACTGGCTTTAAGGTCACGAGTATTTAATGTAAATGTTTCTATAAATAAGTTATATTGTTACCAGGAATTATTGGGCGTATTCAACCGTGCTTACGGTCTAGTTACGTGGGACAAGTTGAATGTTTTCGCCCACTAATGGCAAAACTATTTTATATCTTTAAAATTAATTTTGGTCTATTTAAGGGATATTAGGTAACTATACAGTGCAGTGCCGGATAAAGCCAACGCAGGGCCCGTAGCAACTGTGAACAGGAGGCCCTTGAGTTACATTGCCTATTGAAATTCAGGATGTATAAATAAAACAAAACATTTGCAAAAAGGCTTTTCGTAATTTAATGCGTACAAATTTAGAAATAACACTCGTCAAATAAATATTTTTAAGTAAATCATTTTCTATATTATTTATTATAGTAAGGTCATTTAAACGTTTTGGTCCCATTGTGTTCCCTAATATATTGTTTATTCGTTTTAATCTTGAAAAAGAACGTTCTCCACTACAGTTTGTGATCATCAAACTTAAGTAAATGCGTAACATTATTTCCACATTTGGAAAACATGATTCCAATGAATTTTTTTATTAGAAATGTTTTAAAGCCTTTAAAGTGTGTAGAAAAAATAATTGACAAAAACCATTTTTTACAACTTTAATAAAATTTATTCCTCCACAAAATTTACCTATGCAATGCTTAAAAAAATACTTGGTACTCGTGGTCATTTTCGATATTTTTACTTATAGTAGGGGAGACCAAGAGGGGTGTTTCGGGATTTACTACAAGGCGGCACTTTAATATTCCGGAGGACACCTTGTACCCGGTTAAGTAGCGCCACCAAATATGAGCCCTGTATACGGACAGGGCCGATCATAAAAAACAAAAATATATCCAACAAATTTTTGAGCCTGTCAGATTACGATAGGGTGAGTTAATTACATGCTAAACAGTGTCTATTCCACTAATCTGACAAAAAGGGCTACAAAGTTGTAAAAAAAAACGTCATTTTGACAATCTCAAGCGAGTTTTTTTATTTTGAAGAAAATAATTTAGGTAAAGCCAAAAATATATAATCTGATACGATCCAAACGATTTCCACAAGCCAAAATAATAACATTATTTTTCTGATATATGGCTTATCTGAAAGAAAAGTGACACAACTCCTAAAATGCTTAATTTTGGTTATGTTGTTAAATTGGCTCCCAAAAATCCCTTTTTGCTACTTATACAATTAAAAAAGTAACCTATCCATGTCCTTTGTTTACAGTGGCGACACCGGGAGGGGCCAAAGGTGGCCCGGGCCCCCCTAAAAATACCTCTCCCCCTGTAAGGTGGAACGTATAAGTAAATCTAAAAGATATGAAGAAAAGTAGTAAAGTTAGGGAAAGAAAGTAATTTGGACATGTAAAACCTTTTTTTTTTTTCATGCCACCAACAAATGTTTTGCCCCTCCCACCTAAAAATGTTCGGGCGCCCCTCGGTCACCCCTAAGCAACAAAGCTGGCGTCGCCACTGTTTGTTTATAATTTACAATTTTTTAAATTTACCGTTTAAAATTAACAGCTAAATTATGATTTACAAAGTATTTTATTGTTAGCCCTAAAAAAATGTTTTTTTGTTTTGACACTCTTCCCCAGAATAACAATATACAGAAACGACAATATACGTCGGCACCTTTGAAGTAGCGGGTACAGAATTTCGTGACCTCGAACGCCTCGTATTGACACTTGACCAGTCTTCTAGCGCTAAAACTCTGAGAAAATGTCGATGGCGTAGTAAAGCATCTTACACTATAAAAAATCTTAGAGTAAAAACAATGTTGGGGACTTTTTATGATTATAAAATTAAAAATTGATACTTATACGAAATATTTTATTTAAAAAATATTCATCCTCCTTTTATACCGGGTTTTTTTCAAAAGTGGTTTTTTTCTATAAATTTTTTATCTCTTTAGATAGGAAATTGAAATTTGGTATATCAATATTTGACGCGGATACCGGCTACTTTCACATTTTAAATGGCGGTATATTTTATCTTATTTCAATAGTATATGGAATTTTGAATACAATGACATATGAGATGTCATTTTTGGACATTTTTGCTTTAATTTCTTTTTTAATTTTAATTTATAGTGTTATGCTAAGACTACAACGGTCAATTTAAAGCTATGGAAAATGGAATTAGGTCTATCTATATAATATACAGTGTGCCAAGATAAGGATCCTAAGCATGGGAATCTCAGTAACTATTGGAGATACAGCTTAGGTTAAATTAGAAAAAAGTTGTGTTTTTAAAAGCTTATTTCCATGCCGTTTAAAAACGAAAAATTGACTATATTGATTTTATTTTTTTCTGACTCTATTTGAAGACATATAAAAAAAACTAATAACACTTTTTCATTGGCACTTTTTAGCTACTACATGATGGTATTTTTAGATTTTATGCCCGACGTTTCGTTTTCAAGAAACCATCATCGACTTTATTTTTGTCGAAAAAAATTACACCCCGTATCTAATCCCATTTTTATTACAAATTCAACGATGTATCACATGTCATATTTTAATTTTTAGTTTTAAAAAAATGCATTTTTAAATTTTTTAAAAGTTATTTTGAACTAGGCCTTGCAAACAAATGCTTGAAAGTTAATACCTGTTACCGTATCTGTAACATAATTTAATATCATTATAAAATAGTATTTGTCGTTATTACCCTGTTTGTCGAGTTGTTGTTTTTAGAGCAATTGTTCTTATTGTTACTGTTGTCTTTATTATTGTTTATTGGTGAATAGTTAATTTCTATTATGTTATTATCGTCGAATATGCCGGGTGGCAATTATAGCCATGAAAAAAAGTTTAACATGCTAACGTGCTACATTTTGTGCCACAAAAATACTGTAAATACAGCGGAAATGTATCTTTATACATATCCAGAAAGAAAACAGCCATGTAATTCCATTTTCTTACAGCTGGCCTGAAATTTAAAAAGCCAGTTTTATCTCGAAAAAAGGAACCTTTAGAAGAAACCCCAAATAATGTTTTACAAGCAGTTGTTGAGAACCCTGAGATATCAACTTGGCAAATTAAACAAAATGTAGAAGTAGCCAAATCCACAGCTCAATTTTTTTTTACGTAAAAATAGATATTACCCCTATAAATTTAGGATTTGCCAAGGACTTAAACCGGGAGATTTCGAATGCGCCGTGTAAAGAAAAATTAAATTTCTCTTTAAAAAAATATGGTCCGACGAAAGTATGGTCACTAATCCTGGTATCTTCAACCGTCACAATACGCATTACTAGGCTCAACAAAATCCGCGTGTTAAGAAAATATCGAAACATCAAGAACGTTTTGGGTTTAATATGTAGTGTGGAATTTAAGGAACTAAAATACCAGGTCCATGTATTTACCATAATTCATTAACTGCAGAAATGATACCTTCATTTATTTTTGCAGCACAAAATGTACCATATTAGCATGTCAAACTTATCTTCATGGCTATAATGGCCATCCTGCATATTTAACCGTAATAATACAATAAGATTTTAGCTATTCACCAATAAACAATAATAGAGACAACAGTAACAATAAGAACAATTTCTCTAAAAACAACAAATCGACAAACAGGGTAATAACGACAAATACTATTTTGTAATGATATTAGATTATGTTACAAATACGGTAACAGGTATTAACGTCCAAGCATTTGTTTGCAAGGCCTACTTAAAAATAATTCAAAAAATAGAAAAAATGCAATTTTTTTTTAACTAAAAATTCAAATAGGGCATGTGATACATCGTTGAATTTGTAATAAAATGGGATCAGATACAGGGTGTACTTTTTTTCGAGCCATATAAAAAAATAAAGTTGATGATGGTTTCTTGAAAACGAAACGTCGGGTATAAAATCTAAAAATACCATCATGTAGTAGCTAAAAGTACCAACGAAAAAGTGTTATTAGTTTTTTTATATCTCTTCAAATAAAGTCAGAAAAAATAAAATCGATATAGTCAAATTTTGGTTTTTGCCAAATATCTTAGCAGGCCATGAATTTTTTAAAGTTTTTCAACGGCATGTAAATAAGCTGTAAAAAACACAACTTTTTCTAATTTAACCTAAGCTGTATCTCCAATAGTTACTGAGATTCCCATGCTTAGGATCCTTATCTTGGACACACTGTATATAATCTAATTTTATAATTTTAAATGACTAGTAATTTGTAAAAAAATAACTAAATAATTACGAAAAAAATATTAAAATTGTGGTCTTTCTCCTGCCGAGGCGGTCATAAAAACTCAGACAGAAGTGGTTGGGTCAAAAGGTCAAAAAGTGCTAAACCAAGTGGCCACCTCGTATTGCTATCATGGCAACCGTCGGTTGGTTTAATATTAAAGGCTTTCTAGGGCCTTACAATCCACGGGCGTATTTTCGAGAGTCCCGCCACAGATCAAAAACCTAATAATAAATCAATAGCCGAGGATTTTTCTCCAAAAGATGAGTCGATAATTTTTATATTATATTTCCTAGTAGTAAAAACCTTCTTGGTCCAAATTTAATAATTTAATTCTTAATTGTAATAATGCATAATAATAATAATTTTTTATCAATGTATATTTATGGCTATTGGTCCGTGTAGCAGGTGGAATAAATATTTAATATAAAATAATATAAATTAATGCATTGGACAAAAGGCTTAGACTAAAATGCTGTGTTACGACTTACCTAGTCGTTAATGCATGTAAAGGCTGTACCCTGTACCGTATCGCAGACACAGTAGTATCAAAGCCTACTTTTTGCAAGATTTATCTATCCATACTGTAAAAAACACTTGGCAGATAAAGTTATAGCTGCGACCAGATTTTATTTATTCTAAAAGGGTTGCCGCAAAGTATTTATTGTAAACAAACCCTTTTGTGAACAATGATTTATTGCATCAATAAATAATACACCCGACGAGTTTGTAATTCTTTACATCACGCGTCAGCTTTTATGGCAGGACAGAGACGAAATAAGATGTTTTCCAAGTACGTGATACGTATTTTAGTAATGTTTTTGACTATAAGCTTTCGAAAAGGTTTGTTTACTTTATCATTTTTTGTGCACTTTGCGGCATTGCTTTCAGAATGAATAATAGGTGGTTCAAACTTTAGAAAGAATCAACGTACATTTTTGATATGGTCAACTACATGTACCATACAACGTACAGTCCGTCTAACCAAAACTAACTTTTCGACATTTTATATGTCTATAACTTTTTATTTCTTAACTTGATGAAATGATCCAAAAACCAACTTGTACAGTGAATTATGTTTTTTTTTGTTGTGAAGATTACATAAAACAATTTTAATAACAGAATATATTGACATAACTACTTTTTTTTAATGGGACACCCTATATACCACCATTAAAAATATCTTTTTTTTCCTAAATATATATTTTTTTAAATTTATATTCTCTGACTCTGACGTATCATTTTCAGTGTTTATCAGAGGATTACAATAGAAAACGGTCATAAACTGACTCAAAACCGGGTGATACGACCTAAACTCGACAAAAAATATTTTTTCAGGTAAACCAATGCTAAACTAAGGAAGTGTGTGACCTAAATTATGTGTGGGTCACCCTGTTGTTCATTAGCATACTACGTGAGGTTTTGTTCGTGTATATATTTCGGTACTGGACTATATGAGTGATAACTTACCTAATGTTTTTGAGCTGGATAACGGACTAAGTGGATAAAAATCCCCATGCAAAGGGCAGTGAAATCCAACAGTCTGTTCCCTTCGCCGGGCTCTGCGAGTTAAAACACACAATACACAGCCCGAAATGAGCATTAGCAGGCCCACTACCATACATGCCGGCCCGAGTATTCTTGAATTACCTGTGAAGGCAATACGCTCTGCATAATGATCCGGTTCTTCATCTTCGCCAGGACCTCTATATGATGCCGCTAAAAAAGAAATATAGTTTAGCAGTGGTAGAAAGTTGTCACAGCATTTTACTTTAAAAATCTAAACAGTACTTTTTACTTATACAAAGTGTTTCTTAAGTGAGGTAAAAAAGGGCTTATTTTTTAGCTAATTCTATGAAAAAAGGTTTACATTAACATGGGCCCAAAAATGCATCGTTTTCAAGAAAAAACAGGGTGTTAAACTTTTCTAAAAACTTAGGTTTTTAATTTAAATTTTAAATATTTAGTGTTTAGTAAAACTTGACAGTGCTATTGCCTATAGTAAGGCGATTATTTATACCGACATTAATTACATTTTTATTAAGTTCTGGGGTGCCTGCATTGCAATAAATTTCGTTTCTTTAAATAAGGCAAACAGCTTTTTTGTGTCGCAATATTTTAAAGAAGCTTGGCTTAGTTTTAGAAAAAAACCGATATATTGCATACTCCTGGACCATACAAGAAACATTGAAGGATTTTTTTTTATTAGGTTTTTTAAAATTCTATTTAGCCATTATGTAACAACAAAAATTAGTTATTTAAATAACGTTTATATTTAGTCTCACAAATTTAACTAAAATATTTGTTTTCAAAATTCAAAAGTTTTCTAAAGAGTTTAACACCCTGTATCTTTAGAACTAGAAACAAAGGACAGCCCGGTTATCTAAGGGTCGACTGATTAGAGGTTTTTATGACCACAACACATACATTCGGTTCAATATGTGATCCGACTAACCTAAAATCAGTCAACCTTCAGGTAACCGGACCAGAGAATTGTGTCTGATAGTAGGATTAAAAAGTAGGATGCGTTCGGCAGCCTTAAACTTTACACTAAAATTTTTTTGTAATAACTTTTGGGTCTCTATAGTAAAAACATAGAACATACTAATCATTTTTATAGTCGAGTCAATAAAACTTTAAAACAGGCAATCGTTAAAAGTCCAGCTTCAGTCCAACAGCTCCGATTTTAATTTATAGTCATAAACCTCTCTGAGGGGGAAAAATTATTATTTGTATTTAAAAAGGATTTATAACTGATATTTATACAGAGTGTCCACTAACTTTACCAACAAACTTTACGGGTTGATTTAACAACAAAAATTACGAAAAACCTTATATGAACATATGTTATAAACGTCCTACATTTGGAACTACAGGGTGCTAAAATTTAAGAAAAATAATTGTTTTTTTGTTATAACTTTTATAGCAGTTAAGATATATTTAAGGAAATTTAAAAGACATCTCCTAAGCATTAATCCCCTCTGATTTTAAATAATATAATAAACAAAAAGTTTAAAAGAGATAATCAAAATCAGAGCTGTTTCTGAGGACTGACGAAAAGACTTCATTAACGCGACTATGTCCTTTATTCGATCGACACTCGAATCAGGTAATCTTTAAATTCTAAACACATAAAATTTAAACAGTTATGTTATGCTTACTTAAGAGTTAAATACCTGTATTCTTTTAATATCGAGAACTGTTATAAAGAAAAGATGCTTAAAATAAAACTAACAAATGCAGATTAAGAGCGATAGTATTTCAAATAGATATTTCTCGGTTTCTAATCCGTATATTTTTGATTTCCAGGTGTTACTATATTTAGTACAGTATTTAGTTTTTTGACTGACTCCTCTCGATCGGTTGGAAGTATCAAAAAATATTATCAAAGTGATGTTTTTTTCATAACAATAATAATAAAGTATTCTACATCACGCCGACCTACGGAGACACCCTGGATAACTGAGTAGTAAACTGCTCTTTGTTAAATTTTATGAATAGAGTATGTATTTTATTTTTTACATTCTCAATTTGGAGGTACATGTAGATTTTTACTGGTAGTACGAGTTTTACATCTACGGCGTACGTTGTATTAAGTGTTTTAGTGATTATCATCATGGATTCCGTTAAAAATCTGCATTGAAGTAAAATGTACAAAGTCGGCTTTGTTGTGCCTGCAGCTCAGGCCTAGATAACCAAGAATTTACGTTTTATGGATTTATAAAATTACTCAGAACACTCACTATTACCCATTCTTTGTTTTATTTAGGCAATTTTAAAACCTTGCAAAGTTCTCATTTATAATATTAGTAAAACAAATAAATTGCCATTTTTGTGAGGAAAATACGAAAGCTAAACGCAGCAAGATTTGATGGAATGGAATTGATGATTTTATTCAAGTTTCGTACGTACGAGAATACTCGATCAAGCAAGAAAAGAATTGAGACTTTGGTGGATTTACATTGGGCAACTTTTTATGAATCTCTAGGGGGGGCAGCTGCCTAATCTGCCAGGTTAAAAACAAAGGGTCTTTAGCCCCTTCCCTCTCGCAAGAAAGATTTCAAAAATTAAAAACTTTTTCACACGGGGTGATAACCCTTTGTTTAAGAGGATGCCGTAGCACGTTAAATTAGCTAAAACGCGATTCGCTGCCGTTTTTAAATCTTTGTTTTGAGAAAAAGTTATACATAGAAAAGTCTCTTAAAATGATCCAAAGATTATCGGAAAGTTAATTGATTTTTGGTAATGGTAATAATTAACACATTAAATTTCCCAAAATTACAAAACCGTAAAAATAACCAACTTTCCGATAATCTTTGGATCATTTTAAGAAACTTTTCAATATACAACTTTTTCTCAAACAAATATTTAAAAACGGCAGCGAATCTCGTTTTAGCCCATTTAACGTGCTACGGCATCCCCTTAACCCCTTGGCCTTAATAGTTGTATACGTACCAGTAAGCACACATCCAACTAATAGAAACAGAAAACCAAAAATTGGCAGAATAATTTGACAATTTGCTGCAACAACCACTCCAGCCACCATCAGGCCGCCTTCGATCTTTTCGACGCGTAAACGCGACAGAATTGTGGGGCAGAGTGGCTTGCCACCACCACCAACGCCTTTTGCCTTCAGTTCGCCCGACACCTGGTTGGGCCTAAAACAAAAACAAAATTACATATGCATATAGAAAAATTGTTATGTCATAGTTGGTATCAAAAAAGAAAATAAAGGGTACACTGGTTAAAGGAGAAATGTTGGCGGTAATGTCCAAAATTAAACAAGTAGTGTTTTTAAGAATTTACTAACACGGTAACTAACACAATTTGGTAGGGCCTGATTTGCTTTATTATCAGGATATTCTTCTTTTGTGCAAATTGATTACCTTTACCAATTACTTGCTGACCGGTGCCCACTTCGTTGGCCGTTAATTATATTTTTTTCGAACTTTTTCTTTAATCGTAATAAAATATAGCCTATAGCATTCCTGAATAGTGTATCTTTCTGATTATAAAAGAATTTTTACGATCGGTTCAGTAATTTCGAAAATTAGCCGTTACAAACAAACAATCAAAGTTACAAACTTATCCTCTATATTTATAATATTAGTATAAATGATTATCAAACAAAAATCTACTAAAAATAATTATTCGTTGCTTTTTTATCTATTTTTCTTATTAACAAAAAAAGAAATCTGCAACCGCGTAGGATCGAACTCGGGTCGACCGCGTTACAGGTTAGCATTGAACCACTGGCATATCAGTGCTTACGCATGCATACCCTCTTTATAATATTAGTATAGATTGATATACATATGTCATTATTTTTCTCTGAAATTTTTGTTTAACCATTGTAGAATAAAGACTATGGCACTTCTGATTAGTGTAGCTATTTAATTGTGAAAGAGTTTCTAAGATCGGTTTAGTATTTACGAAGATTAGCCTTTACAAAGTTATAGTTTATTTAAGATAGCCACCCGGGCCCAGTTCGTTGGGCGTTAATATCTGAACTTTTTTAATAATATCGGTGAACCAAAAAAAGTAAAAAAATAAATTGGCGAAATACAATGCTTGAAAAACTAAAATTACTTTTTAGCTCAATTTTTCCATTGTTTTTGCTAAAAAAATATTTTTTTCTTTAATTTTCGAAATTTTGTAGGTTCGTATAGAAAGTAGGTACTGTTGTGAAAAAAATGTGTGCAAAATTTCAGGAAGATCGGTCAATAACATTTAAGTTATCGTGCCCGCCAATTTGAAAATATAGTTTTAAGAAAAACGCCCTTAGAGTTTGAATAGATTCATAAAAATAAATAAATACATAAATACATTCAATGATTATGGTAAAGAAAACACCACTAATATTTCATTTGTTTACATTCTTCAAAAGAGCCGCAGATTAGTCCAGATGTATTGGGTTTTATTATGCAAATAATTAAACTACGTTGTTTTGCTATAAATACTTTAAGAAATGATTAAAAATCTACTTAACTATAAATTATTTTTACGAAGAAACTGCCTGCTTTACCAAAAGAACTGAAAAACATGATATTAGGCAACAGTCAATACTTGTCAATATTATATTTTAAACATATTTACCCGGACTAATATAGGCTAACACGCGATAGCACAGTAGGCACCTGTCGTTAAGGGATTCGTTTGTGGCGGCAAGAGTACGCGGTCAGTATCTGTCTTTATTTACTAGCTCTGTTAAAAAAGAGATGGGAGACGGTCAGAGCTTTAGGCTAGGTAAAGTATCGAAAATGTTTTTTGCCACGGGCGTTCCTTCTGAATTACTGAGTCGGACTCGCGTTTGTGCAGACGCAAATCTCGATTGTGCGTAAATCAGTGTTTAATGTAGTCGTTCAAGTCATAGATTTTTTAAATATTTAATTAGTTGTTTTGTTTAATTGTGTTAATTTGTTGAACTCTTTTGTAAATTTATTTTTTTATTTCTATTTACACTTAACAGTTGTACATTGTGGCTAAGTGAACTGTGACTTTTAAAACATTGTATTTATTATTAAAGCAATATGTTTCGCCCTTGGGAAAATCAAAATTATCCATTGTGGAGACCATGGGAGCCCCAGACTGAAGAGATTCAAAACAATGATATTGATTCTCAGAGTGATATCAGTACACTCTCCGGTAAAGAATCTTGCGAATCGGTACCTTTAAGGAAAAAACATTTTTTCTTAATGAACAAGCAAAGAAAATTTGTCTTAATGTGTACAATAATTTAAAAAAGATCCTAGCTATAAAAACAAGGGAAGTTTAATTAAAAAGGCCGCCTCGTTAACTGAAGTTCCATATTCAACAATGTGCCAAATTATTAGATGTGGAATACAAAAAAGAAAACAAAGGACTGACGCAGGTAAATTAAAAAGTCTTGATGCTGCTACTGCTAAGCTATTAAGAAATATAGTTTACGAGAAATATAAACAAAACACTTTACCAACAATTGAAATAATTTATAAAAGCCTTGTTCAGATGGAAAAGCCTTGTCCCCAAACGACTTTACGTCGATGGCTAAAGAAAATTGGTTTTAAATTTAAGGTTGTAGACAAAAGAGCATCTGTCATGGAGAGCAAAAGAATAGTTCAATGGCGAATCGAGTATTTAGAAAAATTAAAGAATACAGATGCCAAAACCGACCCATATACTATTTGGACGAAACGTGGTATGATACACATGATACTGCCAAAAAAGGATGGACAGACAGCTCTAGCCGTTGCCATTTAAAAGGGGTACCACCTAACAGAGGGTCACGTATAGTAATTCTTCATTGTGGTTTAAGTGACGGATGGGTTGAAAATGCATTGAAATTATGTGGAAAAAAATTGAAGATTGTAATGTCGACTACCACAAAAATATGCAGTCGGATATTTTTGAAGAATGGTTCCAATATACGCTGGTTCCAATATACGCTACTTCCAAATTTAAAACCAAATAGCGTGATCGTTATGGATAACGCCGCATATCATTCCAGGCAACTTTATAAGATTCCAAATAATTCTTCTACTAAACAGGAAATTCAATCATTTTTAATTAAAAATGATTTATATTTTGAAGAACATTATACAAAAAAAGAGTTATTGGAAGTTCTTAAAGTTAAGAAATGGAACAAGACATTTTTGTTGACCAAATAGCTGAAGAAAATGGGCATACGGTTTTAAGATTACCTTCTTACTTTTGCATTTTCAACCCAATAGAACCAATATGGGGCCAATTAAAAAAAAAGAATTCGTCGCGCAAATTCTTTTCCAAAATTTGACAAAACAGTTGTTGAGCTAATTAAACAAGAAGTGTCTAACATTTCAAAATTTAACTGGGAAAACTCTATTAAAAACCATTAAGTGCGAGAACGAATATCGACAATTAAGCCAAATTGTGTTAAATGGGGGATCAGTTTATAATTAATTTAGAAAACGATTCCGACAACGAACTTGATGAATCTTTAGAAGAACTAGATTGTTAGTGACCCAAATAATTAGTCGGTAAGTTTTTCAAATTAATTTAAATCGTGGTTTTAATATTATTTTAAATCTTTATTTACTATATACTATATTTTGTTTTGTAATTTTCAAATTATATATGTCTCTGTCATCTCATTCTTAAACATTTGGGAAAAATTGCTGAATAAAAAGGTGGTTGGTTTAACTTTGTTCTCCAATATTTTAACTACCTCACAAAATAAAATAAAAATGGCAAAATAAACAAACTAATTTATTTAAAGAAAAATTAAAAACATTTTGAGTCCGCTCCTGCCTAGTCTTTCTTTAAAAGATATGCCGACAAATGAATTATGGATGGCGCAAATTATAACTTACTGACTTTGTAATATAAGAAATACTGAAAGTTAGATTCTAAAGTATTAGTGACGGGTTATTAAAGGACTATACTAAATTATTTAAAAAAATATTTTTTTTTACCATTTTACAGGTATCGCCTGAACAATTTGCCATTCCCTCTTTTTTCTATGTACCCTTTAAATATTGCATGTTCGTTAATATTTTGGAGATCAACAATATAAGTAATTTATTAAATAAAAACATTAAGTGAAAGTATTGGATAATTAAACATTAGCATATGTTTCTGGTTAATGAACTCGGACTGATTTGTAATTTAAAAACTTTTAGTAATATGAATCTATACAGTGTCTTTCAAATTAAGTGTTCGTCATTACTAACTTTGGTATTAAATTTAAAAAAATCTTAAATTATTTAACTTAGTAGCATGTTTACCACTATTTAAGATAAAATATTTGAAAAAAAAACAATTGTAATTCGTGTTTTTGAGTTACAGAACGCAACTTGCTGTATATTATTTACCATTCGAAAGATCTATTAAAGAACTTTAGAAAAAGTCAACATGTGATAGATCCAATTTTAAATAATATAGTTTCGAAACTAAGGCCATGCTTAGAAGTGTGATAGTAAACTAGCCAAATGTATATAAAACGCCTTGTATCTTATTTTATCAATAAAAATTTATCTCAAAAGCTTTTAGAAAATATCAAATACATACAGTACAAGTAATATAACCAGTAATATTACCGATTTTTAAATTACCGGTAATTTTACATCCCTGGTTATAATGCATTTATTAAAAAGTAATTATATTTTAAAAATAAAATTTTAAACATAATCACAAAACATATTATTAAAAATAAGGTTTCTAAGCACAACATTTTTTAAACTAACACATACCAGTCGACAACTAGACTTTATTTTAGGAAACTAGTTGATTAAAATCGTTCCTTACTTCTAGGTTTTTTACTTTTGCACTACATACTTAGGTACATAGGCTTGAAGCTAAAACCCTCAACAAATTTGAAGAAAATGCGATGTTTTAGCAAAAATGGGCTTCTCCTTATTGCCTATTAGCTGTACAACAGTTTAAAAGGATTTACAGAACCGCATCACTAAAAATTGCACACAATTTTCTTTATAATGTCCGTGAATAGTTTGAACAGTAGCTGTACTTTTGTATGAAGGTGAACGGTGGACATTATTATTAAAATTTAATAGGATAATACGTAAATATTAATCAATAAAATTAAATTACATTTTTGTGGGGCTACTGCGTACAAATTTAAAAATCGAAGCACTATTTTTAAAATACTGTATAGTTCCTTGAAACATGTATCACAACATAGCTTATCCCATTTTTCAAAAATAATGGTAAATGCCACCCCCTAGAAATAAAAGAATATGTATACGTACCCAAAAATTGGGTTTGGTGCTGGACTGTTTTTATTGATGTTTTCGTGTTTGGGATTCTTCTTGTTAGGTACCCTAAAGGTGTGCATATTATTAATTAATATAGACAGACATATTTATTGTAAGTTTTTACGAGCGCTGTAACGCGCATTAGCCAAATGCGAATTTAAATAAAGACCATGTGTTAAGACTCTTAAATCAGTATCAGTCTTATTGCATTACAATATTTCTGTTATTATTACATAGTTTAGGTGGGGGCCAATGGTTAGTTCTGGTTAGTTAAATCTTTTTGTTTTATTCCTTAATTAAACCAAATACTAATACATACACACTTTATAAATACACTTAAGAATTCCATGCCCACTTTTAGGATACCAAACAAGCAGAAATAATTATGCATTTTTGTTGAGGTGACCAAACTAGAAAAAAGGTCAGGTAAAATTTTATTAGTAACCCAAACAAGAAGTTCTCAAACCAGCATAAACCTTTTTATTGGGCGAACCTGTATACCAATATAAAATTTAATTTAATTATATCGACAAACAAAACTTTTAAAATTTCTTCTTCGCATTTTTTTTTGTTATAGCCATGATAATGATAAATTATATCTTTACAAATGTTTTTAACAACTGGCTAATTTCCCACTGTGGTTATTAATCCTATGCCGATTCTGCCTACTAAATATTTTACTCGTCATCCATTTACAAAAAATCACCTTTAAAATTCTATTCGGTAATTTAATAGATTAACGGGTAATTAGGTCTTGGATCGCACTGTTTCAATGTTATTGCGGTATCTGTTAGATTTTTTGTTAACTGTAAACAATAAGTGAAAGGTGAAATAATTAAATTAGCTTTAACTGTTAACGTACTTACACTTAAATGGTTGCTTCAACAACCGTGAAGGTCCGATAGCCCGATGGCTGCAACGTATTCAAGAATACGACTTTAAAATTGAACATCGAAAAGGACTGAACCGTAAGAATGCTGACGCTCTATCAAGACGACCCTGCCCGGACGAATGCAAACACTGCAGCAGACGAGAAGAGCAAGAAGATCCAGATGAATTCCACTGCCGAAGAACACGCATCCAGTGCTCTCAAGAATGGGACCCTAAGATCTTGGCAAAAGAACAACTAGAAGATCCAGATTTTGGAGACATTGTCAAACTTAAGACAGAAAATGTGAAAAGGCCACCATATCAGCAAATAGCTTCAAAGTCTCCAAGACATAAAGGGTACTGGGCCATATGGGACTCTTTGGTTATTAAAGATGGCCTATTACAAGGGTCTGGGAAAGTTCTGACGGCAAAATCCATAAACCTCAGATAATCCTACCAACCAAAAGGATTCCTGAAGTATTGCAAGCCTTGCATAATGGTGTAGGAGGTGGCCATTTCGGAGTTATGAAGACTCTTGAAAAGGTTCGAGAAAGGTTCTACTGGCTGGGAAGTCGTGCAGACGTCAAATACTGGTGCAGAATGTGTAAGACTGCGCTTCCAGCAAGGGACCGAAAACACGAAGCCATGGAAGTAATACAATGTAGGGGCACCTTTTGAAAGAATAGCCATAGACATAGCAGGGCCATTTCCAGTTAGTAAATCAGGGAATCGCTATATATTGGTAGCGATGGATTACTTCAGTAAATGGCCAGAAGTCTACCCAATCCCAAATCAAGAAGCTATCACTGTTGCAGATGTATTATTTCAACAATGGATTTGTCGCTATGGAGTTCCTAGAGAAATACATTCCGATCAAGGCAGAAACTTTGAGTCCGATCTTTTCAAGAACCTTTGTAATCTCCTGGGAATCCATAAAACAAGAACAACACCTCTTCATCCCCAGTCCGATGGTATGGTAAAGCGGTTTAACAGAACACTTGATAACTACCTGAAAATTAAAGTGAATGACCAACAAAGTGACTGGGATAACTGTATACAGCCGTTTTTATTAGCATACCGCTCCGCAATTCACGAAACTACTGGCGAAGCACCTGCTAAAGTCATTTTCGGAGCGGAAATATGCCTTCCAGTTGACTTGCTTACAGGACGACCTTCCACCAATGAAGAACCAGCAGAAGACTATGTAAGTCAACTAAGTAAACAGCTACAGAGGATACATGAATAGGTGCGTACCAAGTTACAAAAAGGAAGTGACCGTAAGAAATCCCGCTATGACTTGAAAGCTAACCATCAGGAATTTGTCGTCGGTGAAAAAGTTTGGTTATACAATCCAAGAAGAACCAAGGGGCGTTCACCGAAACTACAGAAGTCATGGGAGGGACCATACAAAGTGGTGACACGGCTTAATGATCTGGTGTACCGTATACAGAAGAGTCCACAGGCAAAGATGAAAGTAGTACATCTAGAAAGGCTAAGCCGTTATCAAGACAGTGAAGATACTTTTTATACGAGGTGTTTTGGAACAATATAATTTTTTGAAACTCATTAAAAAGCATGAAAAAGTAGTAAAAAAGGTTTATTGGGTTTTTTCTTATCGTTTATGATTACCTAAAAAATAAAGTGTAAACTGAAAAAATTGTTTTTTCTTAATTATTACCTAATTTTTATACGGTTTTACTTAATTCATAATTTTAATTTAACTTCCCTCCTGACGACCGATCGATCTAAAATTTGGTGCACACTCTTAATTTTGATAACAATACAATAAAATATATTTTTTATGATTGTAAATCCAAGATGCCCGCCGATACAAAATGGCGGATTACATATTACTTCACTACAACCCCAATATGGATATGAAATAAAAGAGCTTGATTGGTAGAATGGACATTACTATGAAAAAATAAAATCCAAGATGGCCGCCGCGTCTCCACAAAATGGCGGATAACATTTTTTTTTTTACAACTACGTCAAAATGGGTATTAATTAAAAGGGCTTAACTGGTAGAATAGAGCTCACTATAAAAAAATTAAAATAAAAGATGGCTGCCGTCACAAACTGGCGGATTACATTTTTTTCACAACTACGTCAATATGGCTATCAAACGAAAGGGCTTGATTTGTATAATTACTCTGAAAAAAAATCCAAGATGGCCGCCGCCACAAAATAGCGAATTAAATATTTTCTACAACTACCAAATCGTTGGTTACTTCTGGTAATTAATAGTGAGGCATTAAATAAACTCAATAAAACAGTTTTATTGTTCTAAAAGCTAAAAAATAATTCGGTAAGTCCTAGCTACCAGATCGCAACAATCTTCTCATCATTCTGGTAGTGATTAGACAAATAATAAAATGTTGGGCACATGAAATTTATATCTTGATATTTACTCTCGATGCTCTACGACCAACGATTTTATCATTTGTCCGATCAATACCTCGGATTGATAAGAATATTGGTGGGATCCAGTAGCTAGGACCGTTTAACTATATTTTTTTACATAATTTATTTATATACAAACATTATCTAGTTAAGTTAAAATTGGTGTAAGGGGTAACAGAAAAATAAAAGACTTATTCAACATAAAACTGAAATTACGATTACGTTTTAATATTTAAATAAGTACAAGTGGAAAAATTTATATAGTATATATAACCGATTTTTTATTTTCCAAAATATCATCTCCGTGATTTTAAATCTCCCGGTATATTACAAGGCAATTTTTTAAAGGCTTAAATTTTTTTATTTAGACTCGGTTATTTTATCAAGCTTTTTAATTAGGTATAATTTTTCAATTTTTTTTTTAATTTATATTTTAGTGATTTTGTACCACCGTGTAAATTTTACGGCAATTTTATTATAGCTTTAAACATTGGATAAGGAAAAAACTTTTATGACAATTAACTTTTTTTTAAATTTAAAACATTAAACAATTTACGGGTATAGTTAAGTCCTTCCGTGAATACACTGTATTAAAATGTTGCTTAAATAAGTAAGGTAGGTATTTAAAGAGTTTCTTAAACTCACTCCAGTCTAAATTGACAAAACCCGTTGGGTTCTAATTGTATCCGAAAAGTGAGTCATGGTGAGTAAGTTAATAATTGGTTTAATTAATAAATTAAATGAAATTAAACAGTTTTGGCTTTAAAAATTCCACTTATACACATACAATAGTACGGTGCGATAACCTTTAAACATGAAAAAAATTAACATCCCAAGAGAAAAAAACATAACAGTGCTGAATGTTCCGTACACCCCCTTAGTATGTTCTAAAAGTAACACTAATTTAGGTATTGGACAGGGGCTCCCCAACCACTTTTGAGGAGCCCCACCACAACGACTTTTTCGAAGAAAGGTGGCAATATAGGGGTGATCTTTTTTTGTTCCTCAAAACTTTCTGTTTAAGCAAATCCGCCCCGATATCATTACCATTCATTCTCCCCCTACCCCCTCCCAAAGGTTAAAGGGCTAGTTGTGGAAATGGCCTCGAGGCTTTCTCACCTCCAAATTCGACCCTGCTATCAGGTTAGAATAGTAGATAGTGTAAAACGGTTAAAATGTATTTTTCTGCAAATATCTTTAAAAACCATGCAGTTTGGCGCAAATAGTGTATTATATCTAGATTAAATCACAACCAAAAATTATTCTGATTAAAATTACATAAACTTATTTTTTTATTTCAGTTTACTATAATAATAGTTTGTTTTTTTGCTTTCCTCAACAAATCGGAAAAATTGTATTTTTGATGTCTCTAAACAGTTGAGCCATAGAATAAATAGCTTGTTTAAAATCCTGCAGATTAATACAGGATAATAGATTTCAACTCTAAGTAAAAAAATCGAATATGTTAAATTTACGCGAGCCAAATTTACCTAACACGTGATTTCTGTATTTTTTTCTACATGCTGATTTAATGTACGGTAATAATTTCTAACTTTATTTTATAATATATAATCACTATTAAATTATCGCAAAAGTTTTCTCCAACATGTGCCGATAAGGGTAGTTTAAGTATTTATTTAAAAGTATTGAACTGGACCATTCTTAAAATGTTTATAAACATATACTGCATGAGCAATGGGTTTTGGTATATCGGCCAGTAATAGAATAATAAAACACTCACTATTAGTAACGTATGTTTAAATGCTGGTTTTTAGTTAGATTGTCTCTTTTCCTCACATTGCCTATGTGTTATGTTATTTAACTGAACCGGTATATTTTAAAAAATACCTGTTCATTGCTTGGTCTTATTAAAAATAAATGAGAAACTCATCCTGTTATTAAACTAATTGGCGCTGTGGTATCACGAATAACGGAGTTTGGTTAAAAAAAAAGATATCAGTTAACATGTCATTTTTGGTTAATTAAATCGGAAGAACAGTAAATACTTATAATCGCTTATCAAGAAATGTCATGTGTTTTATGTCTGATCCATTTAATTTCGATAATTTGAAAGCACAAAACGTTTAGTCATGTGACACTTCTAATGTGCCCTACACCTATGAGGGTACCTACACCTAAATATGTTAATATAGGATTAAATGGTAATGCTGATCACGAATCTGAAGAATTCTTTTTCGAAAACGTTTTATCTTGAGATATTCATCATCATCAAAATTGAAATTCAAAATATCCTGAGACACACTATATTTTATAAACATCTATAAAAAAAAAACTTCTTTTTTAATTACTATACACGTTTTTTTCAATAAATTCCAGATATTTTACTCCTAAGTGCTGCAACCCTACATACATCTATGTGTATGGACGGCTGCAGCCATGGCGACTTAATTTAAAGTAAACCTTATATATTATTAAAGAAAGTTAGTTAATTACACGGCGTAGCAAACCTTTGTTTATTCCTTTAACTTTTTCGCGAATTTTGACTTTGGGTTGCTCAATTGTACCTGGACGACTCGCAAACGTTTTGGCTTTTGAATATTTCCACAGGAAAAAATCGGGTGCCGTTAATGAATCACTTTTTATCTTATATTGAAAAATGTCTTGAAGGTGATGGAGGTTATTAAGAAGTCGTGATTTTTAAAAGTTAAAATTTAATGAGCCAAGTATTTAAAGGTTATCAATGTTATCATTAAACCCAAAGAGTTAGCTGTAATTTAGTATAACAAAAAGTTTGTTCGGTATAGAAAAAAAAATTCAAATATTAAAATGGGTAGCCTATTATAGGGAACCCTGTATATGGACGCATATAAATTGTCAAATTTTGACTTTATCAACTACTTTTTTTTTTTTATCTTTGACAAACCACGAAGGCTAAAAGCCTAAATACTAACGTACCGTGGGTGTCTTAAGCGAGGTGAGAGGGAGTTTGTTGACACGGGACTTAAATACTTGAAGATTTGGGGGAAGGAAATACCTCCGTGGGCAGCAGGTTCCACAACCTAGAAACTCTAGGGATAAAAGAACGAACAAAGTGGGAAGTTCGGGGCCTGTCCAGTTGGACCGTATAGGGATGCATACGCGCGGAACCACGAGTTTCTCTGTTGGGAACCGTAAGTGAAGGAACTATACTGGACAATTCTTCAGAGCAGAAGCCATGGAAGTACCTATAAAAAAGCGATAAATCCCCCACAGCCCGACGATGTGCAAGAGAGGGAAACCTCTCTTAACTTAATGTATGTATTTAAATTTTTCCCAATCCCAAAATTTTAAAAAATAACTATTTAAGGTATTTCATTTTTAAGGTATTTAATTTTTAGTTAATCCATGTATTTTTACCTGATTTCATCCTGAGAACGAGAGCAAACTTGCAACCAAAACATTGATGTATATTTTTGTAATTTTCGGATTTTTTTAAATTTTGTATGGCAAACTTGCAGGACCTATATTTCTCATTAGCGTATACCAAAACAAAGACTAATTAATTGTATGTGTTTACATAAGTCATATTATTATAAAGAGATAAACGGAGGAAAGGGAAAATGTTTTTCAGTAAAATAAATTTTATACAGAAAAAGAACGTTTTGATAAAAAGTTGTGCCAAAAAACTTTTTGATGTAAATTTGTGCTAAACTAGGCAGCTAGTGCTTTTTTAGTTAGGGTCCTAAATAATGGTACTATGTTAAAATATGGTTATGTACCAGAGTTGGGTCGAATACTGAAAATCGGTATTCGAATACGAATACAAATACCGGGAAAAAAAGTATTCGAATACCGAATATCTGAATACTTGGAAGAAAAAAGTATTCGAATACTCGGTATTCACGAACATGCGGAATCGGTATTCGAATACTGGAAAAAGACAAAAAACGATGATTAAAAGTTTGAAAAGCAAAAAAAAGGTCCTTACCTCATTTTTTCCTACTTTTTGTTTCTTTTTGATATTCTATTCGTGAAGATTTTGGTATTTTTTGGTACTCGAATACTGCTTACACATCCCGGTATTCGAATATTAAAAAATATATATTTGTCAAATACTTCAAAAGTATTCAAATACAAAATCCCAAATACTAACCAAAAGTATTCAAATCTATTTGAATACCGGAAAATGTATCCTGAATACAATTCAGAATACTGAGTATTCAAATACGACCCAACTCTGATTATGTATCTACATATTTTTAAAGAAACAAAAATAAAACAAAACATGATACTAAAATGTGTTTTGGTAAACTATTAAAAAACTATTTTAACTAAAGTGCCCAGTACTTCGGTTAGAAAAAAAAGGTGTTTATTTTTTATAGGTGTATTTTAAAATAACAAAAGAGTATCTTTTAGTTAATTTTTTATTTTATAAAAATGAATATATGAAAACACAAATAAAAATACAACACATATGATTTCTTTTAACAAGAAATGTTAGTATTACTAGCATCTTTTTTTGAAGGTGGTCGCCATGCATGAATCTTGGGTCTTGTGGTGGAATATGGCATATATTGACCCGGTGTCATGGTTAAATTCTCTGTATGGTCAAGCATCCATTTATAATTTGGACGGGACGGATCGCAGTTAGGGAGTATGTCTGTTTTATAATGTAACCATCCAAACCACAAAGCAGGAACCTGACTAGCATTGTAATCCATTGCGTAATGTGGAGCGTATTCTACCTTTAAAAATAAAAAGAAACATAATAAATATGTTTAAAAATCCATCGGTTTTAAGCTGCGTTTCTAGAGGTTAAAAGTTTAAAACGGCTGACAGACTATGCAACTGGTTGTACAACTCAAATAGATTTGACCGTAGAAACAATAATCAAATAAAGGTCTGGCCACACATAACCGCACCAAGGCCGCACCGAGCTCGGATTCACAATGATAGAGCAAAGTGAGGCAGATTAATTCGGAACAAGTCAAATCACTTTGCATGTTCTTAAAAATATAAAAAAAATTCAAGCCGAGTCCATTGTTTTATGTATGTATATCCCTTCTTAAAATAAAACAGTTTTTTCTACTTATCTCTGTTTCTTTTTATCCAAAATTTGACCGTAGTATAGGTAACAATTGTGTTACTTTGTTTTTGAAGGTTTATTTTACGATCAGGTGTAATTTAAAGCATACCGTATCCCCTACATTTAACCAGCGAGACGCACGGCTGCGGGCACGTTGCGGTTATGTGTGGCCAAGCCTTTAGCTTAGTTGTGCGTCTTGCTGGCGAAATGTAGGGGATGCGGGGTAATTTAATATTAAACTTGCAACTCTTTACTATCGTAATACAAAGTTCCGAAAATACGCTAAGAAAAATTATTCTTCTTCTTCCAATTCAGTTTTAAGGAAACTGCTGCCTATGGTTACTCAACAAAATATGAAAAGATTTTAACAGAATATTTATTGAACTAAAGTAAAATGTTCTATAAGCTAGCTGCTTGTAGCAACTCCTCACATTATGAAGTATGAATTTCCTAAAAACGTAAGTATAACCAGGGTCACGGACAAAAAATAAATGTCTTGTAAAGATTGGGTACCACAATTTAGAAAGCATATTATTCAGGAACCTAATTGCCGAAAACCTAAAGCAAAAAGTTTTGTGTTTAATAAAATTTCAGTAATATGAGTCTGTAATATGACGCTTTAAATTACACCTGATCGTAAAATAAACCTTTACAAATAGGGTAACACAGTTCTACCTATAATACACTCAAAGTTTGGTCGGTGTTTATTTAAAATTATTGTCCATGAAACCATATGCCAAACCAATCTTGCAAAAAAATATGTAGATAGTTTAATCGATTTGAATTTGTAGGTCGAGTGGTATACGGCTGGATAATTTTCTAAAAACTTACATTAACGCTATGGAGGGTAGAGGGGGGTAGAGAGGATCCATCTGAATGTATTAAAAAGTGTCCATCGGAAAGAAGCAACTTAAGGTGGCGCCACAGTAGCCAGAGTGAGATAAAAATGAAAAGGGGAAGAAATACCAAAAGATGGTACTCCTCCCCTCTACCCTCCATTATTAAAGCCAACAACACAGAACTTTACTGATAATAAAGTTTGAAATTTTCCATCAATTTTGACACACAGTTTGGATAACAGAAATTTATTCGCTGTTATACAGTACATGTGATTTCCTACACTTATCTAAACAAAATTGATTACACTTATCTAAACAAAATTTATTAATGGTGATGTCTATTGGTCTATTTTATAATAAGGGAAATAATTAGCATTATTTATTCAGTTTTTTGAAAGATAATAAGTTCTTTAAAAGCAGAAGGTGTTTGACATTCTGGCCAGCTTAACAAAAAGACCTTTTAACCATCGAGCAAAATTAGAAAAGGTACACTCAACTCTAGTTACAGTTACAAAAATAAACTGAGAGACTGAAGCGGAACGACTTTGTATAAACACAAATAAAAAACAATTTACAGTTTCTCAAATTTATTTAATAATGAAACAAAGGAATTTACCCGAAAATTACATTCTGTTAAACAAAGATAATAATAGTATTTTATTACAGACGCATAAAACAAACAAATTACATTTTTGGTTAACTGCTTTAACGTTTGCTTGCCTGGATTACTCAAGAGTCCGTCTATCGACAGGATAGGTAGATATATATTCTGTTTAAAGTTTTATGCTATGTCGGTATAATTTACTAATAAAATAAACCCTTAAAGATAAGAATATTCATTCTTAAAATCATTGGAATATTCCTTGCAATAAAATGATTAACCACAATTTACGGAAGTCAAGGAAACAGTGTCGTATTATTACTTTCACAAGACCCTGCTCTCCTGACTACCGTTAATCGTTTTATTTGTCTTTTTTAAGGGGTTATTTTTATTAGTAGATTATGCCGACGGATATTATTTCGTTTTTTCCAAATCCGAGGGTATTCCAGAAATCGTTAGAGATATAAGATAAATTAGTTTAAATAAGGGCAAGGTTACGCATATGATTAAGAGCTTTTCAATGTATTGTTTTGAAATTTTATTTAATTCATACTGTACGGTAATAAGATATTTTCCGAAATCATTTAAGTTTGAAAACTCATTACAGTCCAAGAAATTTTTAATTTACAGACTGCTTTAAAAAACTTAATATAATTACAACCTTTCTTTTGCATTCTATGGAATATTCATTGTATTGTTCCGCAACAGATGACCATTTGCCAAAAAAGTGTCAGATGTTCTACCTAAACAATGTCGTGTATACTGGTATGGAAACCAAACCGTCGTCCATAGGCGATAAATGCATGGAATTCCTTTTTCCAATTCGCTATGTACTCTCCTACAATTCACCGCTGCAACGAGCGCACGGCCTCGAGCAGAACGAGATAAGAGGCTGCCGCCGGCTCACCGCTTCCACCTTTCATCGGTCGGCGACAGCAACAAGGCACATTCTACCTCGAATATTTCCTATGCTTTTAATTCCCTATGGTCGGCGAGTTTATTTTTACACATGTATTTGGTATGTATGTCCGCTCTTTGGGGAATACATTTTTCTCTTTGTAACCGAAAAAATATAATTTTATATTTTTAGGTCGGAGCTTAATGTATTCTCTAAATATTTCCAGAAAGTTTATTCCTTCATTGCCGTTATTCAATACAGAAGTTTCGTATTTGTCTTAGAAATGGTAATAATTAGTTTGGTGCCACAGTCTTCAATGTCTTTTAGGGTCATATTGTAAAACTCCTTCTCGCCGGCAATCATCAGCAAGTCTATCATTGCGATTACCTCTAACAATAGAAAAAATGGTTTAAAAGTTATTTTCAAATTGATGAAATTTCGACATGAGAGAAATGTATTTTTGTACTTAACTGACATTCAATATTCACATATCATTCAAGATACATAATATTTCAAAACTAATAAATAGGTTAAACTTGTTCACCTTACTTAAAAGATACTATCCTGATGGAATTAGAAACTATTAAGTTTTTCTCTGTCCTGTCTGAACTTTTGATTTGTTTGCATGAGGACCAACTGCTTGCTCTTTTAAGAAAGCCATTAGTTTTTGATATTTTGAAATGTCGGCTCCTTTTGTTACCATCAGCATAGACTTTAGAATCGAATATTTTGCCCACATTTATCTTTTTGGAGATATCCAAAAAGTTCGCTAAAAAATATTCTCGTTCAGGCCGTTTTTTACCTTATAGGTTTTTCTCCACCTATCGAAGAGCTGGTATTCCTTCTCATACCGAGCAGAAGACTTAGTAGGCACCAATTAACTGGTGCTTCAGCACGTTTTAGCTGGATTTCGTCCATTCTTTCTTTTTCAAAATTTATCACAAAACACGCACGAGATGTCAAACCGTCAAATTTGTTATTTTTGTTTTACGAAGCATCACTAAGCAACTAAATCGAAAACTATGCAATAAAACCAATGATCTAAAAATTAAAAGGATTGCTAATAGAAAATGATCCCCATATATTTTCAATAGACCTGCGCAAGAATTTTTTACCCCACACTGGGAGAATTGCTGTACACCTTTGCACATGCGCAGTTGTTATAAAGGTTAGCATTTTTTATTTAAAACCCAATATAGTGTTGGCAACATTGACAAAATTAGCAGTATTTTAATAAATATAGTGGTTGCAACACTGAAAACGTTAACCTATGCGGTGACAGGGTCACACTCATCCTAATTTAATTTATAATTTGGGATTTCCCGATCGTAAAATCCAGGTAAAATTGACGCCGTCGACCGACCAAACCAAATCTCCCATCTACGGTCGACCGTTATCAGATATAGTTATTTGGTATTTGGTGTTTCATTTGTGCGTTGTGAGTAATTCTTGGTGTTTTTAAACTTTTATTTAATTTAAGTTTTGCATAACCAAAATTAAATAATGAGTAAGTAGCAAATTTCCTGTTTTAAATAATACTCTTTATTGCCATGCAGTCAATTTTTTAGAGATCAATAAATCCATTATTTTTTGAAATAGTCATGGTTTGGGTAATTTTTTTTTAGCGGGAAAAATTGTATTTAAGGATTATAGAAAAATATATATGGGGTTCCATTTAAAATAACAAACTTGCTCCTATATACGAAAATTGACCGTTTTCGTAAGAAATAAATGTCACAACCAAATGGCAAGGATATAAAAAGAAACTTAAAAAAATCTAAGGCTTTTCGCGAAAACCGCATTTTAATAATTTTATTTCTTTTAAAATTATTCGCGGTGAAAATGGGTTAAAATATAGTCGGACACCTTGTATTAGCATTGGACTGATGCATTTATAATTACACAAAATAAAATATGGCAGTTTAATTAAAATAATTTGACATATTTTCAAGTTATAACACGTAGCCATAAGCAATTTCGTCGGCAATATCACGATGTGGCGTATCTCAAAAAGTAGGAAAATTGACTAGAGCTGATGTAATTGCTTAAAAAGTTGCTTCTTAATATTACAAATTGGCATATGTTAGATTTTGATATCTTTAAAAGTTATAGAAATATAATACTTAATTCAGCCTATTTCATTTTACTAAAAAAAGAGTGGTACAAAAATACCTAAAAGAACCCTCGTGAAATTTAAACATAAAGATACGCCGCTTTGTGATATTGAGGACGATTTATACCATATAATATCTTGTAGATTTGTTTATTGCTCGTATGTTAAAAAAGGAACATAGGTATCTTTCTGTGGAATGTTTTGAATAAAATTAAATAGTCCAAGCGATTCCATTGCGCTTTAAGCCTAGTTTAAGATTATTACATTATCAAGTTTATTTCAAGTTGGCATTTGTAGGCAAATCAAATCAATAATTACTTACTGGGTACATTACCAATTTTAATATTTGTGATTTGCTTTTTTTGTGGTTTCAATTACAAATATAAGGTCAGTTTGGCCCTAACCCCAAAAATAAACAATTTCAATGGCATTACACGCCATACTTAACTGAACGACAACTGCTACGCCAACGGGAACGAAATATCAGTTTATGAATTGAGATTTATTCCTCAAACAAGTTACACCAAATCTAATTGCTTTTATAATAAAATACCAACTATTCAGTTTTGTTGTGTCAAGGTAGTGTTAAGAAGGAAGATAATAATACATAAAATAGCGTGCAGGTTTGGAGGTTAGGCAAAAGTGGGTCCTCATGAATCAAAAAGAAGGTGTTTTAGTAATAAAATGGAATTTAAATTGAGGTCAGTGCTTCTAAGCACTCTCGTTTGGCTAAATCTTAATAAAATCGGCGATACGACCGAAAAATAAAAAAATATACAACAAAAAATAGTCCTCAATATAAAACCGGTTTTACTTTTTAGGGACTGCTATGAAAGACGAATACAGACTTAAAATAAAATATTTAAATATGTATACCCCCAAATTACTTGGTATATTATTTTCTTTATAAATGAATCATATACAAAATGTTAAACCCGGTCCTGTTGTTTGTTTTCGGCTAGTCAGTAATCGTTTATTGCGCATGCCCACAAGTGTACTGCGCGGTGCCCACGTAGGGGTTATTGTGATTTTCGCTGCATTCATCCATATTTATTTTTCAGATCATTGAATAAAACACGAATTAAAACCACGCTAAAGCGGCCCACAGACGAACAATATTATTGCGGAACATTTCATATTGTACAATATTATTGACCGATTGTGGTTTATATTGAGAGCCTGTACCAATATATTGTGTCAATCAAAAACAGTTTGATTTTTATTGTGCAACAGTGATTTATTGTACCAAAGAGTATTTGTTTTACAAAAACAATTTCACAAATACGGGTTCCAAAGCAATAGAGACAGAAATAAAGGTTTTTTTCTTATTTTCAAACATGTTTCAAGCAGCTACTTTTTTTCTTATCAGTGTTTTAACCGGTAGTTACAAAACAAAACTAGTTACTGTGCAATATATTAAATATAGTCTTTGCATAAATATATTGCACTGTTTGGGGACGACTAACAATATTACTGTACAATATTTTGCCCAATAATATTGATCGTCTGTGGGCCCCTTAACACTTTCGTATACGTAGGTACCTAATTCAAAGTGAAACATTAAAATTTAAAATTATAGCCTCGGCACCTTCGTCGCCTTGGCTGTAAACATCTACTCGTACCTTAATGAATCAGTTCCCGGCCTTGTAAAGTAAAGTACTATTAAAAGGGCATTAAAAAAGTGTCAATATTTTGTTTTACTATTAAACCGTCCAATATCTGCATACATAGTTTGTTAAAATTAAAAAAATCTGATTTAGTTTTAAAAAATAAAATAATTTTTTGTTTAAATACTTTTTAACGGATAATTACCTTTAAGATTTATCTGTTTATTGTTTAATTTACGACAAATATTTACAATTTTCTACTGATTACCTTCTGTTTACCTTACATCACATAGGTAATAGATATAATAAAATTATTACTAAGTGTGATACACGCGCATAGGCCAAGTGCGAATTTGAATAAAAAGTATGTGTAAAGTCTAAATCACCTATAATTAATTTTAAAGCAATGCCGCCAAGTGCACAAAAAATGATAAAGTAAAAAACCTTTTCGATAGCACAGCTTCTGACAAAGCCCGATTACATATTTTTTAGATAAATAAAAAAAAACTTTGCTACAAACACGTTTCACGTACTTAGAAAACATCATCTTATTTCGTCTCTGTCCTGCTATAAAAGCTGACCCGTGTCGTAAAGAATTAATAACTCGTCGGGTGTATTATTTATTGATGCAATAAATCATTGTTCACTTAAAATATGCTTTATTGTTCAAAGAACAAAAGTCAACAACAAGTCACAAAAGGGTTTGTTTACATTAGATACTTTGCGACAACCCTTTCAGAATGAATAAAATCTGGTCCCAGCTATAAAAGCTCTTAAACCGTTTTAAAAGTCGTAATTCGCATTACGCATAATTTTCTTTTCGTATGTTTTTAATGTTGCGTTTTATATAATAGTCCCTTTAAAGGGCAAATTATAACTTGGATGACAAATGTCTCAAGAACGAAACGTTTTTGAAAAAATTCTTTAGATTTGTGATCAGCGCCCCAAAAACCAAATTTCGTCCAAATCGGAGTGGCCGCACAAATTACCTTATAATTAAACATATTAATTGCGATCTGCAAACTTTTTGTTTTTATTCAATTGATGATTCGTTGTCTTTCTCTTTAGACAATACTAACCCATCGACTTCTCCCGATAAAATAATTCTTGTTCTCATAGTATTTGTTACCATATTTGTCTATTCCGACACAATTTCCAGGTCTGAAATCATCCATTCTATAAATTTTATACAGACTTGCTTTTATTCCTCCACATTCTTTGACATGTTTAAAAAACCTTGGAAAAATGTTTAGTCCAAAAACTCCATTATTTTGGAAATATACTTAAAAAATATCTTCTTATTTTTAAGTCAAAAATATGTCAACAAGTTTATTTAACAATAACTATTTACCTGCAACTAGCAATTCACAAAAGACTGATTTATAATAAACTACAGTTTTTACAGGGTGTCTCCAGTGTCGGACTTGGCCACCGGGCAACCGCGCAAATGCCCTCTGGGCCAACTTTTGGGGGCCACTGGGGAGAGGAGGGGAAATCCAAAGTAATAAAAAAATGGGATAAAAAGGTCTGCAAATTATTAAAGGAACTGCAGCATATTTGGAATACCAGTTTGTTTTTAGAATAAAATGAAATAAAAAAGGAATGGCTTTATAAAAAATACATTTATTGTTTAAAAAACTAACAAATTTTAATATTTATTACTGTCAAATAGAACAAAAGCCAGGAAACTTATAAAAAATAGAACCACAAACTAGCAATTCTTTCAATTGACTTAATGTGCAGGTAATTTAGAATATAGTATTCCAAATTATATTCACATTTTTTATAAACATACTGCTAACACTTTATCTTAGAAACTAAAACGTTTCATCATCGGCCATTTTTTTCTTTTTCCACCTATTTCCCTTTTTATATTCTTGAGCACCATCTCAAATTTATCATTACTAAAAAAACATACAACCTTTAATATTCCAAATTAACAACATACCATCCTAACCTAAAATGGCATTTTAAATTTTCAATCTAGAAATATTTACAAAATCTAAGTTAAGTTAAAAGGTCCCTTAACAGTTTAAATAATTTAAATAAATATTTTACGTATTACAATAAATATTATCATGGGTTGCATACTTCCCAAAAAAGTTTTCAAATCCGTATTCTCGTTCTGTCGGGGCTGGTAGCCGGAATCTCAAAATGGCGTCCTGTTTTAAGTCGGTGGCGTAGCCACAGGGGGACAAACAGGGGTGGTCGTCCCTCCCGCGGCCTTGACTGGGCACCCCTCTCGCAAAAATAATAAATCTTATAAACCTTTTTGATTTTTATATGTTTTTTACAGGACAAAACGCCAGCATTTTTTTTCAATAGAGTAGCTTAAATTACTACCCAATGGAAAAGATCTTGCAGGTTTTAATAAATCACAAGTTTAATATTGTTAAATCAACGATTAAAATTTGCATAAGGAACTGGCAAACACAAAATGGGGGGTAGTCTTTAGTTAAATTTAGTCTTGGTCTGGTATTATTATAGAGTCTTTTAAAGAAAATCTACAAACATTTTAATAATTATTTCGTTGTTATATTTTATAAACGTCATACCAATAATTCTAAAAAATTTAAATAATTAATTAAATCAGGTTCCATTTTTCAAAAACAAAAATAAAATGTAACAAAAAAAAACAGTTTTTATTGTATACAGGGACGACGTCTAACCAGCAAAATATCAGTTGGTTTTTAAAAGTGGGGTACGTCGCAAAAGTTGAATCTGGTATTTTTAGGCGGTTATTTAAAACAAACATTGTATTTAAAAATAAGGCGCTCCAAAAGAACTTTGCCCCTCCTGCCCTTAAACACTGGCTGCGCCAATGTTTTAAATGCTTGTTGGCTTACTGTGTCTTACGACGTTATGTTTATGAAAAAAAAACATAGTGGCCTTAATAGTTTTTTCTATATCGAAGTATTCCAAATTACCTGCAGTATCCCAAATATGCTGCAGTGTGTAATAAAGCAAATTTATTATTAAAAACATTTAATAAGCCCGAAATTATTAATCTTCTCTAGACTATTTTTTGCAATTTAATGTTTGTTTTTGCAGTAATATTTCAATACTACGTGGCCACTTGTTAGATATATTCGCGTTTTGTTTGTCAAGGGCTAACAAAATCTATGTGAAAAAGCTTTGGGGGCTAAATACATTGCAAGACTTAAAATTTAGTATTGATACAGGTGTACAGGTATACAGATGACGAATTATAAGAAAAAATGTTGGAAATATCTTTAAATTCAATAGTTTGAAACACATTCCCTCTTGTACAAAGCATTAATATTGTTATAAATATAGTTATATATATACATTTGTTTATTTTTCTTAAACCATAAACCAATAATTTTATTATTTATTTATTTTTCTAGGGTATAGGTTTTATTGTCTATAAATAAAACATTTATTTTCATAAAATTAATTTTTCCGTTTCGCTTAGCGTATTGAGCTTTTTAAAAAATGTATGGTACGTTTAGGCAACAACCTACAATTTTAAAATTACTTGTTTTTAACACAAATTAAAGCAATACGCAACAACATATTATTTAGAAATTTGTAAAAACAATAATTTTACGGAACGCATTTGAAAAAAGATGTTATTGGTTCACATATTTTTGATTTAATAAAAATAAGGAAGTATTTTGCGTTAGGAAATTAGTGTTAATTTTAACCCAAAAACCAATACCCAAAAAAGAAATTAAATTATTGGCATTAATTTACATGTAAGTATCGATCAATACAATACAGGGTGTCCTTAAAATATCTGCACAAAAGCTACCACAAACTCCTTGGGACAAATAAAACAAAACAACGCAATTTACCTCAGTCTAAAAATTGATCTCTTGGGGTGCCAAAGTTCTAATTTTCTTTTAGATATTTTATTAAACAAGTTTTTTTACCTTGGTATATTATGGCTCTAGTAAAAATTCTATTCTTTAATATTTTTTGCCTAAAAATGGTTATACTCGGTAAATACGATCAAATTTTTAACTAAGGTAAATTGCGTTTCATCGATGTCTTTTGGCACAAAGAATTTGTAGTAGTAGTTTGCACAGACCATTTGAGAAATCCGATGGACAAGATGAAGCATAAACGAGTTTAAAGGGTTGTTTTGTGTGGAATAAGCTAGGTAAAAGCGTTCAAAAATGAAAACTTTGGCACCCTGTATGTCGTAAACGATCAACTTTTCAACAGAGGAAAATTGCGTTAGATCGTTGTATTTTGGCCTAAGAAGGTTGTGGTAGCTTTTTGTACAGCTCTTTTAGAGACACCTTGTATCAAAAAATGAAAGTTTTCAAAATGACACAATCTATATATTTGTTTTAAAAAAATTTTGGTTTACAAATTAACAACGACGACTTCATGTCTTTTTCATTAACTATGTATATGTAAATGTAAAGTTATTAATAATACAGACAAAAATTAGTGTTTTTCCAATTTCATAAGGGAATTAATTCCCATTAGATTTTAAATATTTGATGAGATACAAAAAAAATATAGGAAAATAGATTGTTTATCGCTATTTTATAAATTATTTATTTTCATTGCTTCACTTTATCTATGTCATGTATAAGTTAAGTAATATTATCTTTGTAGAACAGGGTTTTCTTTGTTAATTTTCACCTTCAGGTCTAAATTGAAAGATATAGAAACACTTTCATCATATGCAAAATGTGGTTTTTAAAATGAAAATAAAAATGCAAATAAAGATATCTTTTGTTTTAAATCATTCCTAGTTTGTGTCCGGATTTGCAATATTTATTATTAAAAAATTATATACAGGGTCTTAAATAAAAATAGTACTTTTAAAATGAAAAGGTCACATAGCATGGGCCTGCAAATTCTTCATTTTTATGATTCAGGGTGTTAAATTTATTTTCAATTTTTCTTAAATATTCTTGACCCCTCGCTTTACCCCAATGTTAAATAAGCCCAAAAGTGGGACCCTTAAGACTTTAAATAACACCTTCAAATTACAACAAAATTGAGTAAAGAACATTTAAGGTATCTACGAAAACTTATTTATTTTTTATTTATTAGTTAAACAGCCAGTATCTTAAAAAAAAACTTGCCATTGTTTCTAAAAACTATTATTTCAAAAATGCTTAAATATTTTTTTAAATTACATTTATTACATACTTAACTAGCCGACCCGTGCCTACTTCGTTGGGCGTTAATTAACTAAATAGTGTAGCTTTCTGATTGTAAAATAATTTTTATAATCGGTTCAGTATTTCCGAAGATTAGTCCCTACAAACAAACAAACAAAGTTAAAAACTTTACTTCTTTATAATATTGGTATAGATTAACACCGTGCATATTAATGTATTCGATTTATCCCAAACTATTTCAAACTGTGTTCATTAAAAAGGAATACTTTAAAATTAAACTGTGCACTGTATTATTTGTAAGGTTACAAAATAATACAATTTAAAAATCAATAACTAATTAACTGAAATGATAAAAATAGAACAAAAAAAACTGTTAATAGGCTAAAACATTACTTTGTGATATCTTGGGAATGCAAAGGTGAACATTAAATAAATTGAATATAATCAATATGTACAAATAAAAGGAGTGGTAAAGTTAATCCAGGTATTTATGTCTACGAAAATCCTAATTATGAATAACTCTTATCAGTATTTAAAAAATTATTGGAATAGTTCCAAATGATGAATATTATTATTTTTAAATAGCCCGACGCGTCGCGGCGCCTATAGTTAGAACGATAGTAAACCCCTTACATATTACTAATCTGAAAATTATTTGTGTCAGTTTTCCAGAAAATAATTATTTTTTAACGATGACTTAGTCCTTCAGGTATAATTTTTGAGCTTCGTAAGAATGTTATTTTAGCAGTTTTAAGAATAGCGTTGAAAAATTGCCTCACTCTATTTGCTGTTAAGTAAAATTTAAAATTTGTGTGGTATTTGTTAATTTTGTATAGGCCTAAATAGAAAAATCGCATTTTTTTATTATCTGTGAGTATTTGAAAATTCCTATCTTAAAATAAACCGTCTGGTTTAAGAATTAAAGAAAGCGTCTTTATATTTTGTATCGTGTAAGGATAGGATATTATGTTGACAAAATTCAAAATGGGCGATCAATTACCGTTAAACGTTTTCTTAAAAATATATTAGTATAAAAATTTTAATACTTAAATTTACAGATCTTATTAAGTTGAAAAGGATATTCTTAGATTCGCCCGCCTTACAGGACTTATCAAAGTGGCTGTAGCGGGTCCATGATAAATAATACGAAAAGCAAGAGTCTTATAAGAACAATGTCACCGTTCGACGGTAAGATATACAGAGCTACTTTGATAAGTACTGTAAGGCAGGCGAAACTAGTCAGTGGAGAGGATCCAGGTGAACGACACGAATATCGCTTTGACTTACCCTAAACTCTATGCTCGACTCTCTCTTATGATTCAACTGATTTTTAAAATAATAATATATGGGGACCTTAGATTTGTTGCGTTTATTAAAAGCATAAGGATTGTAGGTTTCCAGTCTCGTTTTAAGTTAATATATTTTTTTAATACATTTTAAAATTGACCTTGCCTTAATAAAAATACTTATTTTTTCATGCATTTATTGAAAATAGGCAAAATTTGACGTATTAATTCAATTTAAGTTAAAATTTCAATATTTAGTTTTATATAAATATATTACTTTTGTTTGTTTATGTGTTCATATATAGATGACATATAATTTAGCAATAATATTTATCAGTGGCTGATTTACATTTTCTTTGCCTTTGACTGTTGATACCTTTGTTCACAATCATGTTAAATTTTTGAAGAGGAAAAAAAAGGTGTTCACCTAAACATGCAACTTAATACTAATAAAACATGTCCTATGGCTTTCTTATAAATCGAAATAAAATATTTATAAACTGAATTTGCCCCCTGAAAATTTGCTGCCCTAGGCTCCGACGTACTCAGCCTGCTGGTAAATCCAGAATTATTATATATATGCTTTTATGTTACTTTTACCATTTTTATATTATGGTCCGCTACTTTTTGCCTGAAAATCTTTTATAAAATTATAATCTACATATACAGCGCGTCCACTTAAGTTCGCACCATATGGAAAAGTTTTTTATTACTAATTTTACGAATAAAGTTATTCCCAATGAAACGTTCTGCATGGTCTAAAACATAAAATCCAATCACCACCTATAATTTTTTTTGCAGTAGCATACGAGGTAAATATAAATTCGGTAAATCCGTAAAATTATTAATAAAAAGTTTTACATATGGTGCGAACCTAAGTAGACACGCTGTATATGTATATACTGAGTGTTTTAAAATCGACTACATATTTTAGCAGTCACGGCCTAACACCGTCTGCATATTTTCTTGATTTTTAAATATACGTATCTACGCTTCTGTTATTTAAAGGTGATTTTTAAACACCCTGTAAATATACTGTTTTTGATTTTAATCCTTATTACCCATTTTAGTAGCATACTACCTAAGAAACAAACGTAACTTAACGAATATTGTTTTTAAAAAAACTACATCTTAATTAGCTTTTTATTTACTTTCTCTTTCTCTCTTTCTATATGGCTCTCTTTTATATTTTCTCTCTGCGTTTTGAGAACGAAGAATTTGCGGACCTATATTTACTCATATAAGAAATTTTTATCTTTTAAAATAATCGTTTGTATAATTTAATATACAGACTGTCCACGGATGGGGTTAACAAGAGGACAAATGGACAAAAATTTCATTTTTCGAAAGAAAGTCATTTTTCATAAAAAATTTGTTTGTAAAAAAATGGGTTTCACGAAGAGACAATGTTGATTTAGTATACAGGGTTTGCAAAAACCTAAAAACATGATTTTTCTACAAGAGTAAAGTACATTTATTTTTTATTTTTAAGCAAAATATTATTTAAAAAATGTATTTAGAATAGCAGTTTGAATAACTTTATTAAATTTACAGGGGTATCAAAAAAATTATAAAACTAGTTTTTAAGTTATCAAAAATTAAATATTTAAATTTTTTATAATAAAATGACCTTAAAAACTTTGATAATTTGCTTTTCAAATGCCTACTTTCTCCAACCCACGGTACGTTAGTATTTAGGCTTTCAGCCTTCGTGGATTGTCCAAAGATAAAAAAATTCCTACAAAACAGAATTTTTCAACTGTAAACGCCAGTTTTCGTTAAATTATGGATTTTAATAAAATTTTGTATTATTGTTTTTATCGCTTACAAACAATGATTCTAAATTAATTTTTCTAATGACATTTTGCTAAAAAATGAAAAAAAAGGTAGTTTACTCTTGGAGAAAAATCATGTTTTTAAGTTTTTGCAAACCCTGTATACAATAATAACATTTTTCTCTTTGTAAGTCCTATTTTTTTACAAGAATTTTTTTTACGAAGAATAACTTTTTTCGAAAAATGAAATTTTTGGTTCATTTGTCCTCTTGTTAACTCCATCCGTGGACAGTCGGTACATATCTATTTAACATCCTGTATAAACATAATTAAGGTAGTATTTGTCTGAGACAATCTCACCATTTTCAAGTTTTAAAATAAAATTGAACGGGCCAGCCTGTATGCATCACAGTAGAAGTGATCTTATAAATTTAACTTAGGATTAATTCGCTGGTTATTAACCCGCATTCTTTTTAATTCTTTGTTGAGAAAATTTCAACATTATTGCATTATAAAGACCCATCTTCTGTTAATTGAATATCAATTTGTTAATTTTAGACAGGTACGTACCTTCTATATTGTAAATACATTTTACTAGGCTATAATGAATAAAAAATTTACGTTATAACAGAGGTCTACATATTATACATTTACCTATATATTTACTAAATTAAATCTGAATACATACATATACGGCATCTTTGTAGGTTTTGCATATTAACAAACAAGAAACTTTAAATAATAAAAAAACTAAAAAACTATTATTAACAAACGCTTACAAATTAATCGAAAATTTATTTTAATAAAATTTAAACTTCTACAATACAGATAAAAAAAAATAGTTGTGGCACTTTAGAATACATAGAATCTGCAGACAATATATTTTTATAAATAGAATAGTCAGTTTCATTTAATCGCCAAACTATTTTTTAAAATGTTGGTATAAAAAGTAACGTACCATGCTCCTTTTTCTGCACTTTCCAAATGGGGTAAATTTTCTTTTCTTTGTAACGAAGATACAAACTTCATATTGCGGACAAATTCGGAAAATTTATTTGGCAATACAAATCACATTCGAGTTTATTTTTTTACGCAATAAAACATCGTAATCAACTGGCTAGGTGTATTAACCTGCGATAGTTAGCATAAACATAAAATGTTTTTAATACGAACAACTTACTTCACTCGTTATGTGAAGTCGCGCGCGCGACTGCAGGAGAGATTGCTTTGTTTGCATCCTCCCGTCTCCTACTGGTACGGAATAGCCTATCGCGCTGAAATACCTCTGCAGGAAATAAATGCCGACTATCTCTCAACTGTCCAATAGAGGACCGCACCAACCGAATTTGATTAACCTGGCCAGGTCAGGAACGAGAAATAAATCAGGTGCAACTAGTAAAAAAGTAACATTGCTAAAATGTCAGAGAATGTTATAACAAAGAGTAAATTAATTGAAGTTTATTTTATTTCAGTGTAAATTTTAAAACACACACATTTTCTTTATTTTAATTAAAGATGGGTCCACATTTAATTTATTCTGAAAGCGATGCCGCCAAGTACACAAAAATAATAAAGTAATCAACCTCTTTTGTGAACAATGATTTATTGCAGCAAAAAATATTTAACCCGACGATTTTTAGTACCACGCCACGTGCCACCGGTTTTATATTAGGACAGAGGCGAAATAAGAGAATGTTTTGTAAGTAAGTGATACGTGTTTTAGCAATGTATTTTTTATTTTTTATCTAAAAATATGTAATCAGGCTTTGGCCGAGGCTATGTGCATTCGAAAAGTTTTCTTTACTTTATCATTTTTTGTGTACTTGGCGGCATCGCTTTTACAATGAATTAAATATGGACCGATCTTTAAATACGCAATTTGCAACGTCGACATTACCACAGATACAGGGTCTTCACAAAATGCACGGCCAGATTTCAAGAGACGAGTCCTCATTAAATAATATATAAAATAGTTTCCATTAATACAGGTCAGAAAATGCATAGTTTCTAAGATACAAAGTGTTAAACTTAAAAAAATAGTTTTAATATAAGTTTAGCAAGTTTAAGCCCAAATGCAGTTTGTAGCTTTTTTATTGGTTTATACATTTATTTAATTATAAAAAAATAAATAATATTTGAAGTCCGCTTCTGTTTTCTGCCGATTTAAAAGATTTGCCGACAAATGAATTATCTATTGCGAGTAATATACTTACTACTATACTCAAGCAACTAGTTTTGCTTGTTTAGAGTTACACAGGTTAACGCAGTTATATACTTATTAAAAAATAACCCATTTATAACCCACTCTGCAAAAGGGTTATTGTAAATGCCGCAAATATTTAGTCAAATAATAGAAAAAGAAAAAGAAAAAAATGGGTTACAATAATATACACAACGTGCTAGCTCAATGCTTTCAATTGGCTTTCAGTAAGTAGAATACTAGCAGGAAGAGATTAGACAAGGAACACACGAATCAAAACCTAGCACGATAGGTTGATTAGGCAATGTCGCTTGGACCGTCTCTCTTCCATGGATTATATGGTAATTTTAAACTGGCACGACGTGTATACTTGAAATTAAATAAAAATAATATAATCCAAAGTGCAATTCAACACTAATATAAAAAAATATATAGAGAACTTACCTCTGTCTCAAGATGTTTTGCATGGAATTGAAACTAAATTTTAAATTAAAAATATACTTAAAGTACGTACTTTCATAATTATTATTAATATTGGACCTACAAAAATAGTATTCTATTTTGAAACCAAATAAATTCCTACTTTTTTTTAATGTTTTGTTGATTTCATGCCAAAATAAGTAAGCATATTCTACTATTTTTTATAATGGGCCTTTTTATTTTGTAGCGACTGTGTTGCAAAGTACTTTATAAAGAGTTAACCATCGTTTTCTTTATAAATAGTACAGTAAACATAGCAGCATACAGGTTGCGTTTTTTAAAACTTACAATGGCTATCATTTCTAAAACATGCCAAATATCAAAAAATAAAAAAATAATGTTTCTTTAAAACCCGGGTGGAATATAAATGACGTAATTTTGGAAACACCTCCATCAACTCCTTAAGATGCACCCCAGTTACTTTAAAATCTTAAATGGCAACACCCTTAAGTGGCACCTCTCTGGAAAGCTTATGAAAAGTGCTATTTGTTGACCATAAAAAGTTGGGGGAAAATCAAATACTACCCTTAAATTTTAGAAAAATCATACTTTCTTATTCATAAAGAATTCCAGAAAATGGCCAATTAAATTACTTAATCTAAAATTAATTAAAAACTAATAATAAATTAAAATCATACTCCCTGCAGAGCTAACCAACCCTAAAAAGAAGTTCTGGTTCTTTCTTTTTTCTAATTCCCTTCAAGACATAAAAAGTAATACTCCCACCCCTAGAGAGGTGCACATAAGAGGTGTTGCCATTTAAGATTTTAAAGTGACCGGGGTGCAGCTTAAGGAGTTGATAGAGGTGTTTCCAAAAATACGTCATTTATATTCCCTCTGGGATTTATAGAAACAGTTTTTTTTTATATTTGCACTGGTTTATAAGATATAGCAATTGTAAATTTTAAAAACGCACCCTGTATATTGATTTAGATCAAATATACAGGGTGTTCGGAAAAGTGAGGTCAAAAATGATGAGGGTGATAGAGTGAGCCAAAATAATGTTAGTACTTCATATAAAAAAGTTCTATCGCGCTTCCTTAGGAACTTATTAACCTTTAAAGTCAGAATAAAATAATGTATTTAATTTATAACTTTTGAACGGTTGCCACAATAACATTAATATTTGGGCATTAAAATTAACTCTTACCAATGCTTTTTCCCAATTATTACGCAGTAAGTCATAATTATACAGGGTGAGACGATTTTGTTTCGTTTATTGTATTCATTTTTTACCGAGGTGAAAAATTTGACATATTGTTTTAACCGTTTGAGTCCTTTATCATTTTTGTACAAAACGGTATACCTTATTTAAATCAATATCTTGAACCGTTTTTTATAAAACCGCATTTTAAATCCAGACATACAATTTTTTGTATGTAATAAAAAACATATTTTTTGAGAAAATTATTAAAATATGGTACAATTAGAAAAAAATCTTTATTTGTTTTATAAAGTTTAAAAGGCTTATAAACACCATTTAAATTTTTTTGATTACATTTTATTAATTTTCTCAAAAACTGGATTTTTACTACATACAAAATGTTAGTATGTCTGGATTTAAAATGCGATTTTATAAAAACGGTTCAAGATATCGTATATAAGTAAGGTATACCTTTTTGTACAAAAATGATAAGGGGATGAAATGGTCAAAGCTGTAAAAAACGCATACAATAAACGAAAAAAATCGTCTCACCCTGTATAATTATGACTTACTGCGCAATATTTTGCCCGTGGACAAAAAACATTGGTATGAGTTAATTTAAATGCCCACATATCATTAATATTGTGAAAACCGTTCAAAAGTTACTTTTTTTTTCTATAACTTAGAAGGTCAACAACTCACTAAGGATGAGCGATAGAACTTTTTTATATGAAGTGCTAATCTTATTTTGGCTCGCTCTATCACCCCTATCATTATTGACCTCACCTTTCCGGACACCCTGTATATATTTTTGATCTTTTGGTGGTAGTGAAAACCTAATCCTATTAATATTTTCTGAAACAGTAAAAATGGATTATAACTCCATTCATAAAAATGCTAATACCTTAATTTACTTATGCCTACTTTGAAAACGTGATTTCTTATTTTAGATACTTAAAAAGGGCTTTTAATACATAACATTCCTGGGGCTACTCGTTTAAAGAATCGCTTTTGTTCAGGTACAAGCGTAAAGATGTATGCACAAAATCAATTACCAAAGATAAAAAAACACCTACAAAAAACCAACACAAATATCTAAAAACATTTTCAATCTTTTGGGTGACAGGTCAGTCACTGTGTTTTAAATTTAAATAATTTTAAAAGTAAATTAAATGAGGAGACAAAGTGTACAAATGACAAATAAAAAATAACAAATAACATTTAGAAAATACTGTGGCATTAAGGGCAAAAGTTAAGTACTAATAATAAAGTCCCAAAAATATACAATCTAATTATAATAAATAAATACTAAATCGTAAAATATATATACATATATATATATAAAATATTGCTTCATTTCATTTATCTCTTATTTTAACAAAATATTAGTTGTACCACTTTTTTACTGACCCCCTACCTTTTTTAGTTTTAAATAGAAACTATTTAAATTTTACAGTATAGTAAATATCATAAGTATAAATTTGCATATTTTTTACACCTTAAAATCACTTCCGGTTTGACTGGAAGTGCTGTAAACTTTATTATTTTAAAAGCACGTGACTATTCTTTTTTTTACATATATTTGTAACTTAATGACTTATTGTGCTTTTACAGAAAGTGATATTTTCCATTTTCTTTAATAAATCACTTACATTTCGTAATTTTAGTTTACAAAGTAATTGGCAAAAATAAGGTTAAAATTTTTTAAACATCTTAAATGGAAACACACAACACCTTTCTAGCATAGCTGAACACTGGTATTTTTAAAATAGCGACCACACACGATTTACTTACGACATCCGAATCGCGGAATTCATAACTCTATAATCCATGGCCGCCATCTTAAATTAAAAAAAATGTTGCCGAAACTTAAAAGGAACCCTAGAAACAGGTGCAAAAATTTAAAAGATTGTCATCTTGACATCTTGTCTGATATTTGACATCTCTGCGACGCCTTTTCGCGGGATAAATGCCTGGAGGCGTACTTATTTCACAAATTAAAAATAATTTTGTTGGGTTGACACCATAGGGTTGACACAACATTTTTGATTAAAAAATAAATTAAATAAAATATAAAAAATGGTTTTTAATAAATTAGTATACCAACCTCGGTATATTTTTTTATTCTGTCTCGAGAAATGGTTCACCTGGGCGCACTAGCGTAGCAAGGTGGGTGGTTATCCCCGGGCCCTCAGTTGATAGGGTCCCCCAAAAGGAGGTTTTTATAGAAAAAAGTGAGGCCCCGACTACAGAAAGGATATAATATAGTGAGAAAGGCCGCAGTTTGAGCAGATGAGGACTTTTTTTGCTCTCCAATTTTTTTTCCACAAAAAACATTTATTTCCTGAAATCGTATGCGCCCCCACCTGGGGTCCCAACACCTCTAGCTACGCCACTGCCTGGGCGCTTCGTGCCTCTTTATACCATCCTTTTTTCTTGACATGAAACACTTTCCACCTCGGTATGTAATGTACTATTTATTCTACATAATAAAAAAACATATACCTATTTGAAAATTGGTACGTAAACACAGACTACCGGTAAATTTGACAGGTGTGGTATAGAAGGAACAGTTTTAAAATGTAAATTCGGTGCTCTTTGATAAGAAAAAAAATCACAAAAAGTTTAACGCTGCCCACAGACGCTCAGGTGTACCCACGGTCTAACCACGGTAGACCTGTACAGTTTTTAATTCAGGTAGACCTGAGACCTGAGCGTGTGTGGGGCAATCAGGTATAACTGTACAGTTTTAACTGCACAGTTTTTTTCTCCGGTCGGCCGGAACACTACTCGGGTAGACCTGAGACCTGAGCGTGTGTGGGGCAATCAGGTTTAACTGCACAGTTTTTTTCCTTCGGTCGGCCGTAAACAGATTTCTTTTTAATGAATAAAAGTTTAGCAGGTAAAGGATATAACAATTAAAAATTATATAATTTAAATAAATGTTTAGGTTTAATGACAAATACGGTATTGCTGTGCCACAATATAATATGTAAATAGCTTATTTTATTTTATTGTTTTTTTATGATTTATTTTAAGAATAAAATATTTCTTATTAAGGTCTTTAAATACTTTCCTTCTTTGATAAAATGTATTATACAGGGTATACTATTTTCGATGTTTAGTACAGTGATCCTGAAAACCGCTGCCGCTACAGAGATGGTTAAATGGGAAAAGAACTGTATTTTTTAGTGCTTAGTTTAAATCGCTTTTAATTTCGTTCAAAATAATCATGGCTTACTAGATCTTTCCAAAAGCCGTTTTGTCCACTTTTTTTCTTCCGTAGCTCAGCTAATATTTGAAATAGACAAAAAGTGTAAATAGGGAACTTGTAGATAACTATCTTCTTACTAGAAAGGTATAACTCGGTATTTAATTTAATAGTCCGTTTTTGACCTACGACATTACCTATATATATATATATATATATATATATATATATATATATATATATATATATATATATACAGGGTGTTATGGAAATACTTTAATATATTGAAATGGGTGACTCCTGGGACAGTGTAGAGACACACTGAGTACTTTTTTTTGTTTAATTCAAACTTTTTTACAATTTGTAAAAATACCTTCTTTTCACCTATTTGCTACGTCCCTGGTTACGTAAATACTATAAACACAGACAGTAGACCTATTTGTTTGCGATGTTGCCAAACGTCCTATTTTATACCCAATAAACGATATAAATACATAATATAATAAAAAGGTAAAATGTTATTATATTCTATTTTTTTATAAATTTACTTTAAAAAATTATTAAAAGCCTTATATCAAAATAAATTGTAACAAAAATATTTAAATAAAGGTCGATTTACCTTCAATACGGAATATGTTCTAAATTTTGATTCCAAACATGCATTTATTTTCCGCTGCATACTGTTTCTCACACGCGCAAAAATGTTTTCATTGTTCCTTATTTGCTGAGCCGCTAGTTCTACACGATTTCGCAACTGTTTTAAACTGTTAATGGGTTCACTATAAACAAACTCTTTCATAGTTCCCCGGCTTGCCGAGCATTTTGCCTAGCTTCCCCATAACACAAAACCATGTCAGTCAACTCGATTGAATTTCGTTGCATTTTACGTAAATTAAAACAAAATGCAAAACTTAATAAACGCACAATTTGGTAAATTCTTCGCAATATTATTTAAAACGCAAACCAGGGCAAGCGAATTTCGTCTTTCTGTAACCTTGCATAGCATAAGGAAGCCTTCTTATTGGTCAGTTAAATCATGCCGGCTTCCTTGACAACAACAACGCGAATTTGCGATGTTTAGCTGTACAATTGTACTACATCTAGTACATTTAGTATATTTAGTTTTTTTATGTTTATGGCAGTCCATGTTAGTAGCACAAAAGCTAAGTACTAAGTACCGTGGGTGCCAGATTTTTAGATGTTAAACCCATTTAACGACTGAATAATGTTATCCAGAGGGCACCACCATTTTATCGTAGATTTCAAAGCACACAATAGAGGACAATAATATACCGGCATAAAAAAAAGTTAACCAATTTTTATTATCTACTTATGAGCGGCGTAGGCGTTACATTAAATAATAACCTTAAATAACATTTAGAGCTACAACAGCTTTTAGAAGGCTAGGATTTTTTTCTTGGCTGGAAAGTACTTTTATTTTCACGAGTACACTCTTTACACTTTCACCATAAACTTCCTTCTCTTCCGTACCAATGAGATGTACAGTAATATAGCAACACAAAGTAATTGTTTCATGCATTTTGTAACCGTACATCTGAAGAAGCCCCAAAATGTCCACTTCGGCTCCTTTATCCCTAAGGTATGTTAAATATGCCGTCTACTTTTTATACCCACGGTAATAAGTTCCTAGACATCAAGCTTTTATGAATTATCAAAAGAAAAAACAAACCCTGCATTTTGTAGTAAAAATTTTGATTAAAAAACCTAATTAAATTGAAAGCACCTAGTTTAACCAAAAGAATTCGCTGTAAGTATCATTTTATCGCCCATAACCAGAACAACATGAGACAAAGAAAACGGTTTAAAAGAATTGAACTTACAAGTTTCAGTAAATTGATAAACCCAGTTACGTGCAAACTGCAAAAATGTTAGAATAAATTGCAATAAATTTCTTGCAAAAACATCTAACCTGTAAAAAACACCTGTGTTTGTGGCGCTGATCACGGATCTGAAAAATTTTTAGTCGGATACATTTGTTTCCGAGATATCCATCATTAAAGTTGGCATTTGAACTAACCTCATTTTCACTTTATTCCCCTTCTTTTGGCATACAATTCTTGATTTTAAGTTAAAGTGGTACACAATATTTGATTTTCACCTTTTAAAACCTCATTCTTCTACGTATTTTACACTTTTTTTGAATTAAATTGCATAGCTTCGCTTTCAATCGTTTTTAATCGTAGCAGAATATGGTGGAGGCGGTGGAGCAGTGAATGCACGGTTGCAACGTTTTTAAAGGGACCCTTCCCAATTTATTTGATAAAAGGTGTAAAAACATAGAAACACGGGGTTTTAAAAGGTGAAAATCAAATATTGTGGGCCACTTTAGCTTTAAATCAAGAATTGTGTGCAAAAAGAGGGGTGAATAATGGTGAAAATAAGGTTAGTTTAAATGCCAACTTTGATGATGATTATCTCTGAAACCAAACATTTCCGACTAAAATTTCGTTCAGATTCGTGATCAGCGCCCCAGAAAAACCCAACATACCAAATTTGGTTAAAATCGGAGTTGCGGACACTTTCTGTACAATTACCGTAGTTTTTTTGTACATTTGTCTCATAGGGAATAATCTTTTGTACTCTTTTCTCGTGTGAACCAAGATCGTTTGACTAGGTAAGGTTGCCTCGTAAGCCTTGCAACATGGCGGACCATACGTCACATATGTATTTTGCTCATTATTTAATGAAGTTTTTAACAGTGTAGTTTGTGTTTTTGTCAATATTAAAGAAATACTTTTAAATACTGTTAATTCCAGTTGTTACCGTAACTTCTTTATTTCCTATTAATAAATTATTTAACAATGATTATTCTTTGTTTGCTATGTTGGCGCCAAGGAACCAGCAGTGCGGTACATATGTGACGTAATGAGGCAACCTTACCTAGTCAAACGATCTTGTGTAAACCACCTGTCGTCTGTCAACTCTTAATTTTGATGAAAGAAAAGCGAAATGTAACAAAAACTTTATTTAAAAACGCAGTAAAATTTGTTTTAATAGTGTTTTGCAATAAAAATACCGTTTTGTGTATTTTAATTCAATTCTTTGTGCGCATACGTGTCGCGTCGCAGTGTTTAAAAAGTTTGTAAAGTAATTAACCACCTAAAAAGTGTACTTGATTTGTGGAAAAAGTAATCTTTACATTCATTATACGCTCAAACAACCTAGTAGCGTAATAAAGGATAATTTGTGTAATCATGTAAGTTTTTCGTTTAATCGAATTGAAACAGCAAAACCCATAGATAAACTGGTAAAGAACAAAATAAATTTGGCAACTTTTCTCAAGCTTGTTGACTTAACCACGTGTTATAACTGCTTTCAGCTGTTTTTGACAGCGACAGAAGGTAAACATATGTATTTAAAGGGATTTAAAGAGCTGGTCAGTAGCGGGTTTGCTTTTAATCGTAAAATTTTGGGGTTAATTATCACTGTTATTTATGGTGGTCCGCCATTTTTAATAATTTTTATTCAATTTATTTTTACACAAGGATTTTGGGGTTTAAATATATTAAAGTATTTCCATAACACCCTATATATATATATATATATATATATATATATATATATATATATATATATATATATATATATATATATATATATAATATAAAAGTGAATGGTTCTTGAGCCTTGATATAAATACATTAATAAAAGGTAAAGTTCTTTGGGCATATGGCTCATCAATGACTGTAAAAATAAATAAAAATAACCTATAAGAATTCGGCTACTATGGTTGGTTGTTTAAAAACTACGGAGTCTCCAAAAGAAAATGGAATACCCCGGGCCCGACCAAGACGGTGACACGTGTTTCGTCTTCGTTAAGACTTGTCAAACCGCTTCAGCAGTGGGATTCTTAACTTCTCGATACGAGACGACTCGTTCGATATCGAGTTCTCGGTATCCCTTTCGAAACCTATCGAATACGTAATTCTCATATCCATCGAGTCGTAGTCCGTAGTACAGCGTAAAATTGGGAAAGTTATGTTGGCAACTACAATTTTTTGACATATTTAACTGTACAATTGGCAATATTGGCAAGTTTTCCTGTTGACCTCTTTGACCTTTTCATTTTGTGCTTTTAGTATTTTTATATTTTCATCTATTTTATGAGTATTTTATTTTATTCTTGTCTATTCTCTTTGCTTACGAAATATTTATGCGTCGCAATTTCATTTGACAATTAATTTTCAACCAATCAAATTGCTTCTTTGTAGTATACGTCACCTCTCGGTCGGTACCGAGTACTCGACATCGACTCGAAACCTATCGAAAATGCGATTCTCAATTTATATCGACTCGTAGTCCGTAGTAAAGAGTAAATTTGCACAGGACCGTACGCAGAGAGTGGAAAAAATAAAGACTCCAGGGGCGCATTCAGATTAGACAACCTTGTGGTAAAATTTACCCATTTTGTGACAACGCTTATTGCGCATGTCTTTAACGGGCGTCGATTCTGAATGCGTCCAAGGTAAGTAAACAACGAGGCTTAGGCATGCTATTTACATAAACCAAAAAAGGCTTAGACGACACCTTCAATAAACAACCCATGAGGTATTTTTGGGCTCCTGAGGGGGGCAACTGCCCCCATTGCTTAATTTATAAACTTGACGTAAAGTACGAACCCTGTAGGTTCAACACATCTACGTCATTATCAGCCAAAACAACCGACTTGCCATGTATTTTTTTACCAAAGACATCGCTTAATTGTAGCACAGCATAACTAGCTGCCGCAAATTGTAGATATATAGTTTTTGTACTTGATGAGATGTGTGTTTGGGGCATTTTGATGCTATTAAAGTATGACGTAGCGATGTTTAACTAACAGCGTTTAAACTCTACCGTTTCCGCTGCCACTCAATTACGTTCGCAACTTAAATTTATCGCGTTTAATTTAACTATTTATAATCGTCGTTGCCGTATTTGGCTTGTTGTTTAATTAACTTGACCAAATTTAAACTGTTGTTATTGGTCGTTAACAGACGTTTGTGATCGATAACAGGATTGTGTCATTAACAATGTTCAAACTGCAGCGACAGCAGAAGCGTAACGGCAACGACAACGATTTGTCAAGTTGAAGCCTAAACTTTATGGCGTTTAATGTAATCATTTATAG
>JACEGR010005441.1:0-73252 GCA_014170235.1 Listronotus bonariensis
TATAAAACAGATCCATCTTTAGTACAAACATTTCTTGATGTAACAATAATTTTTCCAGTGTAAAAACCAAAAAATCATAATAAGAATCACACACTGTAAACAAAATACAAAACGGTTCTTTTTTAAATCTTTTGACATCCCACGATGGCATATGCCTAAATACCAGAGTACCGTGGGTGTCGGGTTATTAGATGTTTAACCCATCGTTTCCCCTGTTCCGTCAATGTTGTCCAAGCACTGAAACATGCAGTTATGCATTTTACAGCACCTTTTAGACAACGCGGTAGTGCCACCATCGGTCGTTATTTTTAAATACCTACTACCTAAATACGTCTCCCCGCTGGGAATCGAACCGGCGACTTCTGGCTTCGAAGAGCAAAGCTCTGTCCATTGCGCCACGGAGGAGACAAGTTATGTATTGAATTTGTTTACTAAAGGGCGCGGATTGCTGAGAACACCTTAATAAGCCTACGTGCTGTCGATGCCTGTAAAAATCGCGTTTTTGTCGCTGCTTTACTGACCCATGTGCGGAGAACCTAACACCATTCGTATTTTTTGTTGCAAAGGGATGTTTCTTCCGGTTATTTAAAGCCAAAGTATATTTCTTTAATCTTGTATTTTATCCTAATGACATTCATTTGATAAACATCTTAGAAAAAAACAACAGAAAATTCTTGGTGTAATTCCATCCTAATTATAGTTGTAATATAACAAAGTTTAATGTTTCGCATCCGCTGTAAATGGACAATTTTTAAGGACAACCTAAAAAGGCAGCACAAAAGTGCTTTTGAAAAGAAGATTGTCTTGTACGGGCACTTGATTCAGGTAAAATGAGCTCCATTATCTTTTATAATGTTACTAGAAACTAATTATTAAGCTCGGAGCAGGGTCTTCGGTCCCAGCCCAAATTGTATTTTAATAGTACATATTTACTAAAAATTTCACGAAATAACAGTGTTTTTTAAGCACACATGCCTTGTGTTCATTATATGTTTTTATGATTCTCGAATTACATTTGAAATATTTTGCATAATACTTACCGGGTGTCAAGTTATAAATTTAATTTACCCCCTTAATTTTTTTGTTTTATCGTACAAAATAAATAATTATATCAGTTTCTTCTCTTTAGAAACAAATTAATTTTTGATTTTTATTATTTCTTAAAATATACGGAGTGGGACAAAAGTATATATATTTTTTAAATGAAACACTCTGTACATTATGTCACTAATAAAAGATATTTTAAAGCGATTTAAAAATGCTACATACAACTTTCAATTGTGTAGGTAGGTTAAATTATGACAATAATTGCCCAATCATTTTATTTATAACCATATTTCCAAAACAATTAAAGATAGACTTATAAAATATGGTATTTGTGTAACGCTCTTTAAATTATCTTTAAAACGGTGAATTATTATACAGGGTGTTTCATTTAAAAATTAATACTTTTTGTCGTACCCTGTATATCTTAGGGAAAAAAATGAATTCTGATAAAAAATACATATAATACAGAATCCCAACAAAACGTTATTTTCTAATGAGAATTAAAAATTATTCTTTAGATTTGCATGGCCATAGAATTTGAGACAGGTATCTGAAATGGTATATTTTGCCATATTGCATTTATTTTTAACCAATCCAGTTGATATTTGGCAAACAAATCGAGCTTTGCAGATTCTAAAATTTTAAGAAAAAAGTACTTTTTTAAATATCGCCAGAGGGCACTTTACATAAAACGTAAAATTTATTTACATCATAACTTTTTATTTTGGACAGATATCGCAAAGCTGAGGGCGCCATTTTATAGACAATCAAAACTTGTACGTACTCTTATGTGTCGATAAATCCTCGTACAGATTATCAAAGTTTCATCAGTTTCAATGATCAGCTACATCATGAGGGGTGTCCAGTACTCAACCGACAAACTTAACCAAACGATCTCTACGATAAAAACAGAAAACATTTTAAACAAACATATGTTCTAACGTCTTAGTTTGAACTACTAGGGGTTAAATCAATATTTAAAAAAGTTTTTTTCTAATATTTAACACACTTGTAGTTCAAAACTAAGACGTTTAGGACATATGTTAATATGAAGTTTTGTTCTTATTTTCTATTGTAGAATTGCCCCGGTAAAGTCTGTCGGTTGAGTTACTGGACACCCTGTATGTATGTAGGTAATTTGATTGAAATTGATGAAAACTTTGATGTCTATTAGTGCCTAAACGGTGATGTTTATCGACTTTAATAAGGAGTACTTATTTTTTAAGTTTTTGATTGTCTATAAAATGGCACCTCAGCTTTGCGATATCTGTCAAAATAAAAAGTTATGATGTAAATAAATTTTAAGTTTCAGGTAAAGTGCCCTCTGGCGGTACATAAAACCAGTACTTTTTTCTTAAAATTTTAGAATCTGCAAAGCTCGATTTGTGTGCCAAATATCAACTGGATTGGTTAAAAAATTAGTGCAATATGGCGAAAAAACCAAAATAAAAATTGAACTTTGACGGCTTATAACTCGGAAAACGAATGACATTTTGAATAAAATTAATATGAAGCTCTACCCCTATTTTGTCAAGTAGAATCACCCCCTTAAGTTTCGTGCTCGATTTTTGAATCACCCTGTATAATAAAAGTAAAAGGATTATTTTTAAACAAGTTAATTAATAATTAATTTTTTAATATTATTATAAAAAGAAAAAGATTAAAAGTTAAAACTTACTTAGAAATAGTTGAAACAGCGAATCATAAAATAAGTTCTTAACGAGGCTGCCAGACGTGAACTAATTCGTTAAATGCACCTCAAAAATTTGCAAATTTTTCTTTTAAAAAATAACTTCTTAATGAAAAAGTTTTTATAGTTTATTTTGTTTTCATTGGAATATAAATTTAAAAAATATATTTTTGGTTTTTCTTCAGGATACAAGTATTTAATAAATATTTTAAGAACATTAATAAATATATAATATTATAAAAGCTTTTCTGCTCTTGCAGTAATATAATAAAAATTAAAAGATAACTTTCAAATAAATAAATTAATAATACATTCTTTGATATAAAATAAATATTTTCATTTAGGTTAAAAAAAACTAAAAAATTAAAAGTGGAAACTTACTCCGAAATGGTTGCAATCGCTAAACATTCTTTACAACATAGGTTTTGAGGGCTTCCGGTTGAAATTATTAGTTTAATCATAAAGTTCTTAACGAGGCTGGCAGATGTAAACTGATCCCTTTGACGTGCCTCGAAAATGTGGTTTGTTTTTAAATGACTGATGGTCTTACTTTGAAAAATATACAAGATACACCATCAGGTATCTTAACCATTCTAAGAAAATAAAAATAGTAAATGAAAGTGTTAAGCCATATAATAAGTTTATCTAGTTAATATTGTTTTTGAGAATATGAATTTTTACCAAATTTTATTGGGGTATCTACTACAGAATAAATATATACAAAATACATTCTTGAGTAAGTTTTAACTTTAAATGTTTTACTCTTTATACCTATAACCCAAATGAAAATATTTACATTTATTAAAGAATTTTACTATTAATTTTTTTTTAAAGTAATCTTTGAAATTTTTATTATATTATTGCAAGAGCAGAACAACTCTTCATAGTATATAAAAGTTTAATTTTATTAGAATATTTATTAAATATCTTTATTTTGAAAAAGAAGCCAAATAATATTGTGTTTAAATTTGTATTTCCAGAAAACAAAATAAACTATAGATATTATTTAAACCAAAGTTATCAAATTGAAAACTATTAAAAAATGTAGAGATTCTTGTAACCATGGACACAAACCAAACGAGTAAATGCTGTATCTAGTAAAAAAAACAGGTTTATGAACGTATTAATAACATTTAGCCAAAACATGCATTTTATACATCCATTTAAAACCAGATGAGGCTTTGTCTATTCTTGTGTTTTCCATTGTGAGTTACAAATGAGGCTGTAAGAAACAACAGTGGGCATAACACATTCAGTTAATTACATTTTGTAAGCTGTGGCAACTTTTGTTTAGCGATATCTTAAATTCTTAAAGACTTTATGTGCGGCCCTGGCTAATGTAGCAACGCAATAAGTATTTAATGGTGTAGGTGGTACCAGTGGTACTTTGCTAACGGTTGTGGTATCGCATAAATTTTCATTTTGTTTTGTAAAAAGTACGTTTTACTTATTGGCCATGATATCTATGTATCTGTGTAACTTTAGTTTGTACCTGTCGAAGGAGCTCTGTGCACTTGTTTTGTTTATTCAGCTGGACTGTTAGGAAATTATACGCTTTTTATAGAATATGTAAATGTGTTACGCCGAATTTGTGTAATTGCCGATTTCATGTGTTCGGCAAAATTTCGCTTAATTCGTGAAATAAGCAGTAAAAAAAAACATCATCGTCATATTAGGGTGGACATGGTTAGTTTTTTTTCTTGTTAAATCGCTTTAATAAAAAATGATTTAACTAATCAGAACTAGCCATAACCCCCAATGTGACAGAACAGCTTATTTCAAGAATTAAGCAACATTTTAATTTCACCGAATACATGAAATCGGCAATTACACTAATTTGGCGTGACATATTCAGGGTGATTCAAAAATCGATTACAAAACTTAAGAGGTGATTCTACTTGACAAAATAAGGGTAGAGCTTTATATTTTTTTTTCAAAATGTCATTTGTTTTCGAGTTACAAGCCCTCAAAGTTCAATTTTTATTTTGGTTTTTCACCATATTGCATTTATTTTTTAACCAATCCAGTTGATATTTGGCACACAAATCGAGCTTTGCGGATTCTAAAATTTTAAGACAAAAGTACTTTTTTAAATACCGCCAGAGGGCACTTTACATAAAACTTAAAATTGATTTACATCATAACTTTTTATATTGACTGATATCGCAAAGATGGAGGCGCCATTTTATAGACAATCAAAAACTTAAAAAATAAGGTGCTCTTTATTAAAGTCGATAAACCTCACCGTTTAGGCATCAATAGACATCAAAGTTTTCATTAATTTCAATCAAATTACCTACATACAGACAGGGTGTCAGGCAGTAACTCAACCGACAAACTTTACGGGGTGATTCTAGAACAGAAAATAAGAAAAAAACTTCATATAAACATATGTTCTAAACGTCTTAGTTTTTGAACTATGGTGTGTTAAATATTTAAAAAAAAATTAATTTTTAAGACCCCGTAGTTCAAAAACTAAGACGTTTAGGACATATGTTTATATGAAGTTTTTTCTTATTTTTGGTTGTAGAATCGTTTGGTTAGTATGTCGGTTGAGTTACTGGACACCCTGTGTGAATGTAGGTAATTTGATTAAAATTGATGAAAACTTTGATGTCTATTGGTGTCTAAACGGTGAGGTTTATCGACTTTAATAAAGAGTACCTTATTTTTTAAGTTTTTGATTGTCTATAAAATGGCGCCCCCAGCTTTGCGATATTTGTTAAAATAAAAAAGTTATAATGTAAATAAATTTTTTAGTAGAAGTAGTAGTTTTAGGTAAAGTGCCCGCGGCGGTATTTAAAAATAGTACTTTTGTCTTAAAATTTTACAACCTGCAAAGCTCGATTTGTGTGCTAAATATCAACTGGATTGGTTAAAAATTAAATGCAATATGACTATAACAACAAAATAAAAATTGAACTTTGACGGCTTGTAACTCGAAAACGAATGACATTTAAAAAAAATTATATAAAGCTCTCCTCCTATTTTGTCAAGTAGAATCACCCCCTTAAGTTTCGTGATCGATTTTGGGAATCACCCAGTATATGCTTTTTTAACCTATTTTATTTATAGTCCCTGGGCAGTACTGAAATTAACTTTATCATAATAACACTTTTAAAACCTTTTTAGGAGGGTTCCTTTTGACGAGCCTACCATGTATATTCATATCGCCATATATGGAAGCGGCGCGGCGCTCTAACCCAACCTGTAAATGTTAAATGTTTCGGGGGTCGGACTGGGCAAACGCGTCACTTTTTTTGTCGGACTAGTTTAGCACAATGTTTTAGATGCAATTCTTAAACATTGTGCCGAAAATGTAAGGGTTCGTTATGAAACCCGCCCAATTCGATACCCAAAACATGTCTATGGGTCTTATGGTTTCGTGACTGTAAAGCTTATGATTTTTGGCACAATACGTAAAAATTGCATGTAAAATATTCTGGTAAAATTGTCCGGCAAAAAAGTGACGCGTAGTCCGACCCCGAAAAATTTGAAATTGACAGGCTGGGTTGAAGCGCCGCGCCGCTTTCATATATGGGGGTATGAATATTCGTGGTAGACTTTTTCAAAACGAACCACCCTTAAAAGATTCAATTCATTACTGGCCCAGGGCTTATTAGTTTTTTCTCGTATTTCCCAGATATTTAGCATCAGATCCCAATGCGTCCACCTCGGCATTGCACTGTTTTGAATAAAAATAATTTAGGTATTTATTTTAAAGGGTAACAATTTAATAGTTTTCACAAGATATTAAGCTGTAAAACGAATATTTAAAATAATAAAATAAATGTTATACATCTGAATAAAATGCATATTAATAATAGTGCAAATGTATATTTCCGGTTATTATTATCTTAATTTAAAATTCACTTGTTTCTGAATAATTTTTTTTTATTTCTTGTATCAAATAAAATTCCAATTAAATTATAGATAAATGTTTTAAAATGTTAATTAATACATAGGTTTGGTATTTTACGACTATATTAGTAAAGACATTCGTAATAGGTTAAAAAAATTAATTAATTAAAATGTAAAAGATATAAAATATTGCATGGTGTTGTATTTCACCAATATTCTTTTTATACAGGTTGATAATTAGTTAAGTATGTAGTAAATAAAATAATTATTTTTTGACCAATCAAATGTGTAGTTTTGGTTACATTACTATAAGAACACGAGTATTTATCGGAAAATTTCCTTTTGCCTGGGGTACCCTGGAGCGAATTATAATGGAATTTTTTGACATAATCATTAAATTTGTTTTACGTCTTGTCTGTCATTCACATACACAATAATTTAAAAAATCTTATTTTGTACCAGTTGTAGTATTTCAGACATAACATAATATAAAAGAATGTAAGGTTTTTAGACCCTAAATGACAATTTTATACCACTACAGTTAGTAAAATAATATCATATATAATAAGACTGAAGTACTAGACATAAGTGAAGAGCAAACGAAAGCAAGGTATGGGTCTAAAAAATTAAAATAAACTATTTTTACCAACTGTAGTAATATAAGGTATATATAATATAAAAAAATAAACAATGATAAGCTCTAAAATTACATATATTTGCCACTACAATTGGTAAAATAAAAAATATTTATTTTATAGTAAAATTTTAAAGCTCGTGTCAAAGTTATAAATATTAATTTAAAAGAATAATATTTAACCCAAACTTGGTGTGAAATTTTCGTGGCCTTAAAAAATTTCCGGAAATAAATTTATAACTAGTGGTATTACAAGTGTTTACTCGACAGTTATTGCTTACAGCGATAATTGCATAGTAGATATCGAAAATTTCACTGTCATGTTTTTAATTGTTGAATTTGACAACCACATTCTAACAACAGCTTTGTTTATTTAATATGTCAGTTTGGCATTTCCTCAATTTTGTAAACATTTTTGTATAAAAACATCTCGTTTTGGCACTGAATGTCTGGAGTTGTTTATAATTATTATTTCTTTATTTGATAGTTTCACTTTCTTCGAGTAATTTTCTCCCTAAATTACACTCGTGCATCAAAATTGCCTTTTAAACACTACTCTCGTTCATTCAATATGAAAATAAACTCTAGAAGTTTTTAGGCAATACGCTTTCAAGCAAAATTATCGATAATTTTGATTCACTTGTGTAATTACCCCCGAAAATTTTTTGACATAAACATTTAATTTTGTTTTTACATCATACTTTTCATTTATATAAATAAATAAAAAAATGTTAATTTCTACCAGTTGTAGAATCTGATACTTTCGTTCATTTTTAAGTCCCTAAATGACATTTGTATACAACTACAGTTAGTATAATAATATCTTAGGACTGGAGTAGCAGAAGTAAATGGAGAGCAAATTAAAGCTAGGTATAAGTCTAAGAAAATCAAAGTGTACTTTTTTACCAACTGTAGTAATAAACATGTATCAAAAGTTAAATGAATAAACAATGATAAACTCTTAAATTTTATATATACTGTGACGTATAGAATTTTGGAATTATACATAAGGGTCACTTTACGTCACTGGGCAATGTACCATATGGAACTATCTTCTTGGGACCATGAGACCGGTGGACCATCACAACTAACTTTGCATTTTTTAAAACCCAACTTAACTTATTTGACTAAATAAATTTAGTACGGGCATATCCCTAGGGATAGCCCGTACGGGGCTTAACCAAAACTTTAACTTTATGCTTGACTTTACTAACTACTTCTTATCCGATAAAACAATCCCCCTTGATTTCTTTCTCTCTTCTTTAAATATCAAATTTTTCAGTGTTTGTTTTGCGTTTCTAAGCGACTCAGCTTGTTTAATGTTTTTGTTTTATTATTATAAGAGTAACCTAGAAAATTGTGTGATTTATACTTTTTAAACCTGGACACCTCACGTATTGTTTTATGTACCAAATTTCCCAATGTTAAGTAACCCAATTAAAATTTAAATTTCCCAAAAATGTATATTTTTAAAATTCCCAAAATGTATACTTTTTTATACTAGGTGTTCACAATACAATTGGTAAAACAAAAAATATTTATTTTATAGTACATTTTTAAATCTCGTGTCCAAAGCATTGCCCAAACATAAAATTTAAAAAAATATTTGAAACCAATTTGGTGTGAAATTTTCTTACCGAAAATCACACGTGCTTAATTTATTCCAGGATATATTTTTTAAGACACGAATATTTTAGGAAAATTTTGCCTCGCCAGCGACTTGGAATAATTTTCAAAATAGTCGTAGCCTCAAATAAAAAATTCCGGTTATAAAAGCACTGGTGGTATTACAAGTCACAATTGTCAATAATTTAAGGACAAAGAGTTCATATAAAAAGTGGTTGGACACTTCTTTTGCATGTTAAACTAGGTAAAGTTTTTGTAAATTTCCTAGATGTCCCTATTCAATTTTTACTTTATTTGGGAAGTGCTATTTGTAGCAATAATGGACGAATTCAGCTCCAAAAAATATATATATTAAGTCCTACAGCTTCTAAATGTATATTTTTAACCAAAAAATCTACGACTCTTATTTTTGGCGGTGGCGACTGGTGATGGCCAATTTAATGGGCACACCCGCACCATACGTAAAATCTGATGTTTAAAATTTTAGTTAGGTATCTTATTATAAGTAATTAATCCATTTTTAGTGATTTCATGGTTAATAGTAAAACAAATAACGGGTTAAAGTGATTTTATAGACTGTAATAATCAACAGGTAAAAATATTATATTATATACCTAGAGTGAGAAGTAAGCTATTATATACCGAGCATTTTTAATGTGCGAGGTGAATAATAGCTTTCTTATCCGAGGTATATGTATATATATAGATTTTTTTCTGCTAACATTAATATATTACCAATTTTAATTTTGGCACTAGTACTTTCCTAACAATTTGTTAAATGTGTCGAAATATGAAGTAGACTGGAGCGTTTTTATAATCAGATTGGCTTTATTTATGTCTATATGTCTATATGTGTCACATTTTGATAAGAGAATTGTTCTCAGTATTTACCTAGGTGTTTTTTATTATCATTATTTACCTAAGTAGAGAAATTAATTCTCGCTAGGGGAATGGTGAAAATAATAGCAATTTCTCAGGTTAGCAATGAAAAAAATATTATGTTTAATAATGGTGCGGGTGTGCCCACCAAATTGGCCATCACCAGCCGCCACTGATTTTTGGCCTAAAAATTATGGTCAATGCTACAAATATTAAAACAAATAAAAAAATAAATAAATAAAGCTTTAAATTTTGCATGATGACATTTCGTATTTATTTTAATTAACCTGACTGTACTTATAATATTACAATTTTTACTCCAATTTTATAAATAAAGCTGTGAAAACTTTAATAATTCATTTGAATGTGAATGAATGAACGAAAAAAAGAATTGACGCAATTCTTAAATAGATTTATAAAGTGTGTATTAGTCTCAGGTTTATTTAACGAATAAAAAAAAGATTTAACTAACCAGAACTAACCCCACCTATATTCTGTCTTCGGTAGAAAATATTTGAGTAATATTAAGTAACGAAACCCCAAAAACCATATTTAATGTCATAATATATTGACCGTATGATGAATGCTTAATAAAATTTGTGATGTTGAGTTTTCACCTGTCTGTAATGAGGCGACGTCTAGGAACTCAACTATGTCCCCGTCTAGCAACTCGACTATGTCAGTCTTGGAATTCAACAATCTTAATCTGTTTTATTTGCGTCTGCGTTTAAGGGTAGGTAAGGGGTGAAGGGCCCGTAAAAAGGGTTCACAAAAGAAATTTTTGGTCCGCAATTCTGACATGAATTAAAAACAGTCAGGTAATGATGAAAGTTTTGGTCCGCATTTCTGACACAGATTAAAAAATGGTTCGCAGTTTCGACGCACCGACCGGCTCGCTTATCTTTGAAAGCGTTGTCCTAATTTGACAAACGACTGTGATTAAGGCATTATTTTTTTATTATGTTTAAAAATTATTACCAAGATACAAAAAGGAGTTTAAAGAATCTTATTATCAACAGGTGAATATTAATAAAAGAAAAATTGTTAATTTGGATTTCTAGAAAAGACAACCTATTATCTATGTAAAGAATAATTTAATTTTATTGCATTTTTGTCGTGTAATTTTACTTTTAAAGCAGTAACTTTACCTTTTACGACTGGGAAACATTTTATTGAGTTTCATGTACAATTTAAATATTTTAATGAGTGTATAGGTATAAGATTAGACCAAAAAATCAACTATCTTTTTTAAAATATATCGAAAATATTGTTAAGGTGAGAAAAATATATTAAAAACATGTAGCTTCATCGGACCAGGGGTTACATAAACATGTTTGTCTAATAAGGGGTGAAAACTTGTCCTTTGTCCGAGGCTATGTGCATTCGAAAAGGTTTGTTTACTTTATCATTTTTTGCGTACTTGGCGGCATCGCTTTGCAGAATGAATTAAATATGGACCCATCCATACCCAAGTAACATACATATACAGTATGCCCACGGATGGACTTTAGATAGCTAAATTTTAAAAAATAAAGGCAGTTTTGTCTTGGTCCATTTTCACATTTTTGGAGTTTTTTGAGCCCCCGTATAGAGCAAAACAAATTTCTCTACGTAAATTTTGATTTTTTAATAAGAAAAAGCAGTACATTTTTTATCCATTTGTCCTATTGTAAAGTTCATTAGTGGACATACTGTATAAATTTCAGTTTTTACATATTAATGAAAGTTATGGTTCAATTAATTAAACTCTGGTACCTGGTACTTGCCAAAGTCACTATGAGTCAAACTTTATAATCTCTCATCACTTCTACCTATGTTGGGAGCATGCGCTGACAAACTTTCAACTTTTACAAAATGGCAAAAGTTAAGTTTTATCTTATTTTTCTTTGGTACCTGGTCTTTGCCAAAGTCACTATGAATCAAACTTTATAGTCTTCCATTCGCTACAAAATGACGAAGGTCTGCCGCTCACGGGCTTTTACTCTGTTATGCTTAGAAGAAAATAGATAGGGACCTTTAATACTTTTATACGACAAGTTTTTTCTATTCCTTTTAGATATCGTTGAAATTGGGTGTTAAAATATAAACAAAAAGCCTGTACAACTTGTCGTATAACAGGTGCCATAGTCTGTGGGCCGTTTAAAAGCACCAGCCTAATCCAATCGCAGAAATAATAACTAAAACAAGAAATAGCAAATATATTATTTGTCTTAGTGTGTGGCTGCAAGTCTTAAATTTTTATTTCAACAAAAACATTCAACTTTTCTTATGACTTATAGTTAATGCTCTTCGTGCTTCTCCGATCTTTTTATGTACTTATATTGCGTCATTATCTAACGTATAATTATATTCTCATTTCTGTAGCTTGGCCATTTAAGCACTGAATAACCCATGAAAGTATGATTCCTAATTAACATTATTTTTAAGTCTGAATTTTTGCTCTTAGAAAAATAGTCTGTGAAAACATAGTATTATTTGGTTTACCTTGCCCACGACATTAAACGATTTATTTATTTAGTTTTTGTTGCAAAGATTTTTTTTTTTTTTTCATTTTCCAAATTATTATCTTTAGTATGTTAAACCTTAAAAAATAATGTTCTTTTGTTTGTGTCTTAAATATTCCCTTAAATATTCAATTTTAACTAAAATTTGACAGTGTTATTTGTAGAATTAAAAAAAAAATAGATCTAACTTAATTAAGTTTTTCCCATTTAGTAATGTTTCAAAAGATACCTCAACAAATATTTTTGTCAAAAAAATGTACGCTACCAGCTTTTGTAAAGGTTTGATATTTAATTTAAATTAAGCGTAGTAAGTAAAAAATATTTTTTTAAGTTAAACTTTTCTTTGTATCTTGCTTTGTTTTTTAAAACAAAATAAAATTTACGTTAATTCATCTCCTGGCTTACCTCAAAAAATGATTAAAATAAAAAAAAATGTTTATAATCTATATATCTATCATTAATAAAACAATATATTATATAATATTTCTAGAAAAATGGGCGCATGCAATTAAGTGGATTTTTTTTAAATATAGTGGTTTTATGACACTGCACTGGTATAAAAGTTAATAGCCAGTATATCCTTGGTCTGCTGATCGTACGTCATACATGATCATAATTTTACATAGAAACGCAACGTCGCCAAGTTCAACCAAAGTGGTCAGTTGATTCTACCGCAACAATAGTATATTACATTACAAGTGTGGAAAATGACTAATTTCACACGAGTGGGAATATGGTAGCACGAGGCGTTAGCCGAGTGCGACAAACCCACGAGTGTAAGAAAGTCATTTTCACACGAGTACTGTACACTATTTTTCCTACGACCACAAATTATTCACCAAAAAAAAAAAAAATTAAAGTTTGTCTGTTCAGAAAAAATAAAAAACAATTGAGAACTTTGCAACACTAGGGTGATATTTACTTTGCAACACTAGTGTGATATATACTTTTCCTCACTGCTATATTATACTGTTTTGACAATATTTTTATATCGAAAATCACCTACCTAGAAGCATTATATAACTTTTATCATTTTGGAATTTAAAAAGGCCCTCACTTAATAAAAATTTTATGGTTTTGTTAGGTAATAACGCTAATAGTTTAATACGGTTTTCTGCTATTATAAGGGTTTTTTAAAAATTATCGATTCTTACATATTTTAGACACTCTTCTAAATAAAACGTAAGTGGTGCATATCCAAAATATTCCGTTTTTTAAAAATATCAGTAAATAAACTTACGGGACCGGGGAGTGAAAAGGGGTGCTGGGTGGGGTAAAATTGGTAAAACGAGTTAATGAAACTGAACATCACATGTAAAATTAAGTAAAAATAACAGTTTTTCCTCATATTTTTAAGAAAAAATATAAAAAATATGAAAATTGTAAATGCATAACCTAAAGTCCTTAAAGTAAGGAAAAACGACTACCAAACGTCAGTTACCATGCAAAATATGGAAAGAATTTGGCAACGTCGGAAGGGTGTGATTCTATTTATGAATGGATAAAAGAAAGTGGATTCATAAAGTGTGTATTAGCCTTAGGTTTAATTAGGGATTAAAAAAAAAAAAGATTTAACTAGTTGTTTGAGTATACGAAGAAAGAGAGAAAGGAATTTGATCTATAGGCTTTTTTCTCTGGCGCTTTAGGTCGAACGGTCAAGCGGCAAGGCTGCCTCTATAAAGTACGTGCTCAAAGGTAGAAGGGAGATTTTAAATTTGATCTACTTACCTGACAACACTGTGCCAGTCAGTGGAAGTTGCTTTTTGTGGTTATGTCTATTTTTGTTTATGTTTTTATTTTTTCGTAAATTTTAATAAATATAAAATAAGATGATTTTCGGTAATTTGGGTTCTACCGTTTAAGGTAAATAAAAAGTTTTTTTTACTGTCACTACAATAAATATGTCACTTGCAAACCAATAGCAGTTTTTAGAATGACATCATAATATGTATTACACCAGTGTTGTAAAGTACTTTGCAACACTAGTGCTGTAAAGTACTTTGCAACACTAGTGTGATATAACGCATTTTCTATGCATGAAATTAGTGTGCTATTTGCTATTTTCACAAGTGGTCGTAGGAAAACAACGTTACATGCAAGGGATAAAAGTGATGCCTCGCATACCGCGACGTTTACCCTTTGTTGCTGATGTATGCGTTGACGGAACAACTAACCACCAAATATGCATTTATATGCATTTATGAGTCCATGTCGCACACCGTTTACCGCCTCGTTATGCGGTACGATCATCAGACCAAAGCTTTATGAGCCTCGGTCTGCTGATCGCACCGCATAACGCTGCGGTTACGTTTTAGCACAACGTTTAATTTTACGTATGACCGCAACGTCGCCAATTTTAACCAAGGTGGTCACTTGATTATGCCGCAGCAAGCAACGTGAACCACCTTGACGTTTGATTTACCAATACTGTGCGATATGCGACGAAAGCGATCTTCCTTCTGCCCCACTTGCTCCTTGTCCCTGATGCAAACATCAACAAAACAAGTGACCACCACCATTATCAGGATAGAAAAACAGATTTTTCCAGTGAAGTACATTTCTTTGTCAGAATTATTTGTTTAGGTGACGCCATTGGATTTAAAAATTAAATTATATATAATTTTAATCACGTTAGAGGTAAATTATTAGTCTCTTAATAAAATAAATAAAACTGCGAAATCTAAATTAAAATCAATTAAGAGATCTTTAAGATAACAATACAAAACAGTTGTTTTTTAAATTTAATACCCTGTATCCTGGAACTAAACCAACAAGCTTTGGGGAGTGATTCTCCATTGAAAAATAATTATAAAAAAAACTTATTTAAAATCCCACGAATCATGCTTTTAAGACTACGGGGTGTAAAAATTTTAAGGAAATATATATTTTTATAATGTCATTTATACCAATTAGGATTTTTTAAAACATCCAGATATTTCCAAAAATTTTAAAAGTAATAAATAATAAAAATGTTTTGTTTTTTATTAATTACTTTATAATTAGGTTTTAGTGATGTGATCTTTATTCACTTAAAATAGTAGATTATATTTAAAACCATGTATAAAATGAAAAAGAGCTATTTTTTTTTAAATAGGCAAAAATTAAAAAAATATATTCTAGGGTGGCGTGCCAATTTTTCCAGTAGGCCAAAAACTTACACCTTGTATAAATATCAGATTTATTTTAATATTTTAAAAATGGTTTCGAAAATTAAAATTTTAACTTATTGGTGAATAAATCGTTAGTTTTTGTGGTACTAGGTATGTACTTAAACAAATTTTAACCAAACTTAATAATGTTTGCATAAAACAAGATAACTGAATTATTCGTAAAAAAACTTTTTTTTTAGTTTTTTACCTAATTTTAATAAGTTAAAAGCAAGAATAAAAAATTATGACTTTAAAAATTACTTTTTCCTGATTGATTAAAGAGTTGGAAAAATATATTTCTTTTTTTTATTTTTAAAGAAAAATGTTGGCAATTTTAGACCACCCTGTATGTCATAAAGCAATTGTAGTTTATGCTTTATATTATCTGTTTTTTTTTATAGGGTTTGTAGCAAAAACAACTTTTTAACTTTTTTAGAATGGAGGGCAAATAGTCCTATTAGTTCCTGTGCATATTTCAAACCGACGTATTGTTTAAAAGTATTCATGCAAAAATAAACTATTACTAAGCATACAACCGTATCATCACAAATATCTGATTTACTCTCTCATCTATATACTTTATCATAATTATGTTCTTATAAGGCAAATTCCACTGGCTAAGCAGTAAAAACGCATTTACATTTCCTATCAATGTTAATGACTACGTAGCCTAGATATATTTTACGATAGAAAATCTCATGGAATTCGAACTTGGAATACCTAATGAATACACAATTTTAAAATTTATTATCAGGATTCTTTCTTTCATTAGGTGCAGGTCTTTTTATATACAATAGGCCATATGAATAAACAGAAGCGAATGCCTATAGTTACAAAATTTAAAGAAAATGCTTTACAGAATATGAATAAAATTGAAAGTAAATGCTTTTGATAATAGGTAAAGGGTCATTCAATAAGAATGTCTTATGTTTAACTGCGTATTGTGTTTAAATGCTTTGCGATAATGTTATCATATTTTGCATATGTTTACAGTCAGTTCTAACAAATTATCATGGTGAGATACACGATTCCAGAGCGAGTACAAATTGTTAAAAGTTTTTATTAAAATGGGAGTTTTATCCGCTTAACGTCAAGATCGCTTAATTTCGCGTGGCAACCAAGATTTTGTGATTTAACGCCCCTCGACTTTTTTATGGGGGTACTTGAAAGCCAGGATATATGCCAATAAACCATTAACAACTGAGGATCCAAAAACAACATTAGCTATCAATGAAATTCAACCAACTTTATGTGGGAATGTAATCGAAAACTGGATATTTCGAATTCGCGTTACTCAACGAAGCTGTGGTGGACATTCACCTGACATACTGTTTTATACTTAATGTTATATATTGTAGTAACAAATAAAAAAAAATACATAATAACATTTATCTTATTTGTTTTATTTCCGTTTTAAAGTAGGACCCTTCTATTTGATGACCCTTTATAAGCAAATGCTCATGATATAGAAGGATTTACTTCAAACGTATTAATAATATCAAGTAATTGCTTACAAGTGCAATAATTTATGTATATGAAAAGTGATGCTGCTATTTAGTAGTATCAGAGCTGGCACTGTAAGAAGTTTCGCTTGTTTTTTTACACAGTTGTTTGGCTAAAAGTAAAAATGGCCCATAATCAGGTGTCATAGTTTTGTTGTTCTTGCTACTTACACAATTTAAAACACTTACTTATCCATGTTCTTTGTTTTTAATTTATAAATGTTTAAATTTACGGTTCAACAAGTAACAGCTAAATTATGATATAAAAAAAAAAAGATTTTTTTTTTTAGTTGTGACACTTTTTTCCATATGAGCGATGTGTCCTTTATTCTAAGTTAAAAGGCGTTAAAATTTTTGAAGAAAGTCGATATTTTAAAAATGTCTTAAGTATATTTTAACCGATTTGGAAAAAAATTGATACACTTATTTAGTGTAATAAGGCTCTACCTAGAATAAGATTATTGGGTCCTGTGACGTGACACGGAGCACCACAGCTATAAACAGTATTACTACCAACATTTTTTGTAGTTTTTATATTGTTTTTTTCCGATTAAGCGATTAAAAATATCCCCTCCCCCATGTATAGTGGGAATTCCTATTTTTTTAAATATCTTTTAAGGCTAGTAAATAAAGAAGGTATTTTTAAAAATACACAATGTACCAATGTACTTTTAATATTTCCCTATGGTTTACCCAATACTCACATGTGCATGTGAATCATCAAAGACAATTGTAGTTTCACTATAGACTCCCAGAACAATGTTAAATTTTTGGTAATTAGTTTGGACGCTGGCTTGGCTAATAAAGCGGCAAATTATACGTATTGTTTACGTGTGTACTCGATGGATACCCGCTTCACTAATTCCACGAAGCGAGCGTCCAAGCTGATGACCAAACATTTTGCATTGTTCTGGGTGTCTATAGTGAAACCACAATTGTCTTTGGTGTCATTTAATTTCACTAAAACTATTTTTTACGATCCGTACCGTCCGTCCGATGCCGACGTATGTGCGCGTACCTACGGTCCAATTGGACAGGCCTCGAACTTCCCATTTCGTTCGTTTTTTTATCCCTAGAGTTTCTAGACTGTGGAACCTACTGCCAACGGAGGTCTTTCCTTCTCTCTCAAATCTTCAAGTTTTTAAGTCCCGTGTTAACAAACTTTCTCTTACCTTACTTAAGACACCCACGGTACGTTAGTATTTAGGCTTTCAGCCTTCGTAGATTGTCCAAAGATAAAAAGAAACAAAAATTTGATTGAATACATTGGGGTGGGGGAGTCATGGTTAGTTCTGGTTTATTATTTTTATCAGGAAAGTAAAAAAAAAGCTGTTAAAAACCAGAACTAACCATAACTCTTATGATCGTCTGTAATGTTTAAAACCAATCAAATTGTGCTTTTAGTGTAGTTTTTGAAAAAGATACTGGTAGTGTTTTTTAATGTATTTTTACCGATTTAATAATAATAATAGGTATAAAAAATAGGAAAGCAAGAAATATACTAAAAAGCAAAAAAATAACACTAAACTACTAAATGTCAATAACCAAAAAGCAAAATTGTTTTATAATTTAATACCAAATGTTATTACCCTACTTTATTTTTCTATTTTCTAAAATTATTTATTTTTAACTTTTAAGTAAGTTTTATTTATTTTTTCGAAGTCAATTTATTTAAAAAAATGTTTATTGGTATTAACGTCAAAACCTAAAGAAATCGTAGCATATTTTTGTGGTCATGTTCTGATCATTCAACTACTTTCTTATATCTCTTAATTTTCAAACATTTAAAATAGAAAGTACGTCAATATTTCACCTAAAGTCATATTATACATATTACAGACTGCATACCTACATATTTAAAAATAAATTATAATAAGTAACATTTCACTATCCGTCCAACTTAATTAACAAATTTGATTAATTTGATAAATTAAAGCTTTCAAATTTTAAGGTAATAAAAATTTAACTTAATAATTTTTTGCTCAACATCTAGTAGTTTCTAGGGCATTCTCACTAATAAAACAGTTGGATACCTTATAAAATTTTAGCATCTATTTTTATTTATTTATTTTAATGTGTTCTTTATAGCTTTATGGTAAATATTGACGGAAGCATAAAATATTAGTGGTGTATGTGAATAACCTTTCCGCAGATCTAGCTACTGATTAAAAAAATACAATTCAACAATTCTTTTAAACGAAAATTACACTCACCCGTTTGTTTACTCGACAATTATCTCTTGATTACAGCGGTAATTGCATAGTTGAAATCGAAAATTTTAGTAGCATGTTTTTAGTTGTTGAATTTGACAACCAAATTCTAACTACAGCTTTGTTTATTTAATATGTCAGTTTGGCATTTCATCAATTTTGTAAACATTTTTGTATAAAAATGTCTCGTTTTGGCACTGAATCTGTAGAGTTGTTTATTATTATTATTCCTTCATTTGATAGTTTCACTCTCTTCAAGTAATTTTCTCCCTAAATTACACTTGTGCATCAAAATAATAAGATAGATAATTTAGCTTTGTGTATTGCCTTTTTAAAACTACTTTTGTTCATTTTCCCATTTTGGCGAAAGAGCCATCCTCCTTCGGAGTCGGGCATTTTCGCCAAGATATAAAAATGAACTCTAGTAGTTTTTAGGCAATACGCTTTTAAGTAAAATTATCGATAATTTTGATGCACTTGTATAATTACCCCCGAAAAATCAGAAAACATCTAATTGGTTTACCAAAATGTAGTTAACCAATTATTTTAAAATATCTTTATAAGATTTATCAGCTTAAAATAACGGATTTTCGTTTCAAGTAAAATTTAAAAAAAAAAGTTTTTAGAATTTTTTAAATAGTTCTGTACAAAATGCCACCAAAAACTCTTCGGGCCAAAGTACAACGATCTAATGCAATTTTCCTTAGTAGAAAAGTTAATCATTTAATCATTAGCGGGATATAGGGTGACGTTTCCATTTTACTTTATATACACTCCAAGACAAAAAAAACGGACAAACAAAACTTTGTTCAAATTCAATCTTCAATAAATTTTTTGTCTTGTGACCAATTTCAATTAACTTTTGGTCCAGTTCTAGCTCCTTTCATCAAGATCATTATTTGATATGGGGATTGCAAAAAGTTTTATGGAATTAGGTGTTATACAGGGGAGAGCCAAATGTTGCATTTTGACCAAAATTTTCGAACACCCTGTGGAATAATTTCGAGTCACAATTTTTTTGCCAGTGTATTTGATTTGATTTAATTAGGTCCATCTTTTTTATTTTTTTTTTTAAATTTATATCGCGGTATCTCTATTCTAAAAGAAATTACAAAATTTTAAAGGAAACAATAGAATTTAATTTTTGTTGTCGTAATATACGCTTTAATGCAAACATATTGGGGAAACATAAGATTTTGATGGTCATATTTTTGATAATTAAGATAATTATATTACATACAGTAATTTTTTTGGTCTTTAAAGGATTTTTGACTGGTTTCTAAATATCACTTTCTGTCGTACCCTGTATAGTTACAGAGATAACAAAAATCTGATTAGTGATACTAGATCCAAAGTCTACAATAGTTTTCGGTAGTACTACATTTTATTGAAAAATGTTTGACTTTTTCCTATTAAATTTAACTCAATATTTATTAAATTTAAATATTCTGTTCTGGATGTAGTCGTTGCTTTAAAAAATATTTATTTTAATTTAGCACTGAAAAAAACTATGTGACATCCATCTAATTTTTAAAAATAAAAATATTATATGAAGCTTGCTAATTTGATTTGTTAATTATTATCTAATTGTTTTTAATTTTTGATTTCTCTCTACGTATTTCTTTTAAGGTTTAAAATAATGTTTCAACATTTTAAAAATCCATTGTTTTAATTTAATTAAACAATAATGTATTAATTTTTATTTATTTATTTATAAAGTTAAATTATAAAATAAGTATAAGATAAATCTTTATATTGATTTTTTTGTTTTATAAAAGTAAACTAAAAAAAGTGAAATAATCTTAGTCTCTCACCCCAAAATTTTTGATAAAGAGCTTAAAATAATAAATAATAAAAGTTGCCTTTGGTCTGTTAATAACATTTTTTGTTATTATATAGTATAAAATGTTTTTGTTTATTTGGTTATTATTGTTTAGTATTTTTAGCAACTTTTATTTCTTATTATTTTTTACCTTACGGTATTTTTTTCTTTTTAAATGGGGTTTATTTTTTTAAATTGGTTTATTTTTATTCTATTACTTTATTATAATTATATCTATATCTCTTTATTATTTATTACAAGACGCAAATATCTGATTAATTTTAAAAAGTATGGGAAATACATGTCGTATGTTCTTTTAAAATTTGAGGCTTTTCCTCAATTTATTCTAGATTCCATCCATTAGGTCCTGATTTGCTTCTAATGGAACACCTTGAATTACACTTTTTGACATAAAAAAAAATTAAAATCAGTATGTTTTCAAAGAGTTTTTTTGTCTTTTGATGATATCTCTAATAGTTTTTTTTGCAGCAGGTAGGATTTTTTCTTTTCTGAGAACATGTTTGCGGTGAGTATAAGAAGTTTAATATTATCGGTAGTTTGTTCAAATAAGTAATTATTTATCATCATGTGATGTCTTGTGAAAATTAATTAATTTAATGAGGATCCCTGATCATAAACATATTTTCCCAGAGAATAGCAAAAAATAGAGAATATTTTATAAAACTATAAAACTGCCAACAGTTTTAATTAGTCCTAAAAAAACTTATATTAAAATATACTCTCAGAGGTTTTATTAAAAGTTGCCAAAAGTAATTATAATATAATAGGCTTATCAGTATTGTTTTAAATTAAAATTAATTATTTAATTAAAATATACAGACTGTCCAACAATTAGTCAAACATACTTACATACAGGGTGATCATTTTTAAGTCGGCACTATTACTAAATTTTTTTATTCGAGATACGAAGTCGGTTAAACTTGCAAAGTAGTAGCATTTTTTCCGCGAGAGGGACAGGGATAACCAGTAATCTGGCTACCGTTGTAGTTGTTGATGTTACAAACATAAAAAATATATTTTTAGGATAAATAAAGAAAGGAAAAATAATTAAATAGCTAAAAAAACAAGCAACTCGGAAACTGCGTCAAACAAACAGAAAAATTTAGATTATCAACTATTAGCTCATACATAGGTTTAAAAGCTTTAATGACGTTATTTTTAATACGGTTTATAACGCCTTTTGAATTGTTAACAAAAAAAATACGACTTTAATGACGGTGGTGGCTTCTTTTTAGGTGAATCGTAGTCTAAGGATTAAAGCGAAGTGACGATTTTTGCCGATTTGGCGAGTCGGCGACAAAGCAGTGCAAAACACACGTCGGCTCGCCGAGTCGGTGACGCCTTTATGGTATTAGTATACCGGTTGAGCTAAATAACATAACACATAGGCAATGTGAGGAAAAGACAGAGAGTCTAACTAAATCCCGGCATGTAAACATGCGTGACTAATACTGCTTGTTTTGTTATTCCATTACTGGTCGATATACCCAAACTGCTTGCTTATATAGTATTACAAAACAAACGAGCGCTCATGGCAAATGCTGCGGCAGTCAGAAGTCGCAGCTTGCGGCTAAAAACAGACCGAGCGGTTTTCGTCAAGTCGACGGCAAACCGATGCAAAACAAGTCGGCGGGCCGCGACTGCTGGCTGCGCGCCGACCGGTCATTTATTTTGTAATATACTAATACCATAAAGATGACGGCGAGTCGGTGGCCAAGACGGCCCGCCGACTCTTGTGTTTTGCACTGCTTTGACGCCGACTAGGCGTTGTAAGCTAAGGTCGGCCGCAATCATCAAATTTTTGATCCGATTAGTCGGTATGACTTAAAAATGTGTACATTTTCATCATCACACATGTCATTGCTTGTGATTTTATATTTTAAATACAATCAATGACAATGTGGACATTTTTAAGTCGGACCGACTAATCGACTCAAAAATCTGATGTTTGCGGCCGGCCTAACTCTACTTACTGCATGGCTATAGATAAGATAATAATTTTTAAATAAGTTGGCTGATACTTATGTATATTACATAACAAGTGTCGAAAGTAATATATTTCACACGAGTGGGAATGTTGTCGTACGAGGCGATAGCCGAATACATCTGTCACTGTCATGTACTTTTCAACACTAGTGTTAAAAAGTAGATTTCAACACGCGTGTGATATTATTCGTTTTCTAAAAGATCTAGCAGTGCGTTTTATGTAATTTTCATTAGTGATCGTAGGAAAAGATAATAACGAACCACATCAAAAATGTTTAAATAACTTTTGACTTAATTTATATAAATTGTAATAATTGTTTCAGTGCACAGCATCTTTTAACAATTCTCTGTGAATTTTATAACTGTAAATCTATTAATAATTTCAGAAAGTTTATAATTTAGAAGATTTGTTGCTAATACCAAACTCAAACTTAATTAGATAGAGAAAACAGCTGGCCATTTATCTATTTTTGGCCATTTTTATTATATTTTAACCTGGTAAGACCACTGATCTAGATGGATTCTCAATGTTATTACATGTGAGAAACAAAAGTTATCTTTCATGGGCGAAAAAATGTGTTTGTGCTCTTGGATACCACTAATCCCCGAGGTTTGACGCGTAGGCGCCAAACAGACCATCCGCAATAGGAAAGAATTTATCGACGCCAGTCTGGGTTTCCCGTTTGGAGCTCGGAAGCTAATGACCGTCACGGAGAAACCGTGAACGGGGAGCACGGTGTGCCGGTGTTGTATTCTGCATGTGCGCATGTTCGTACACCCCGATTTGTTTACTGCGCGAGGTCGTAAAAATCCGGAAAATGCTTACACTGCCACTGCAGGATCTAAATTTGGGATATCTATGAGTAAGACACCACCAATTTATTAGGACTGTACTACAACCATCCAAGCTATCGTGGATATCACCATCTGAATTTAAAGTTTAAATTGTTCATTCGTCTTGATATAAAAAAGATTTTAAAATAATTTTTATTTGAAACTTCTTTTAAAACATAATGGCCTAAGGAACCCCAAATTAAAAATTTTCCCATCTTCCATTTTTATGCTTCACATTTCTACCTGCCTTAAAAACAATTCGGCGCAACAAATGCACTTACCTACATTATAGGCAGGTGAGATGACTTGCAATTTTTTTTTGCCCTGGTTTTATACGGAGTGGTTCAAAAAGTGTATTGTCTTTAAATTTGCAAAGTCAATTCAAGAAAATATTTGTTTATGGTATTTTAAATTATGCATATTCAATTTAATACAAAAAAACTCTCCACGGCTGGTTTTAAAAAAATATATTGGTAAGAAAAATAATGTTTTAGATAAAGACAATTTTTATAAAATACCTTCTAAGCATGATTTTTTTATTGCTATGTTATGCATTAAATAATTTTTTCTTCTTTTATTAATGTATTAAAAATTTTTGCTTAAATTTGAAAAATAAGGCGTTAAAGTAACATATTCTACGTGTTCAGAAACATTACTTGGTGTGAATTATTACGGAAAAAGCTCAGCTTCGTTAAAGCTGAAACACGTTTTTTTGTTTGAAAGTATGGAGGGTGGTTTATTCTGGTTGGGGAACTTCTTGTTTGGTGACCTAGTAAACTTTTAACTTGGCTGACCTTTTTTTTTCTGGTTTGGTCATTTCGACAAAAATGCATATTATTGGTTTTTTGTTTGGTACCCTAAAGGTGTAGGAATAGAATTCTTAAGTGGTTTTGTAAAGTGTGTATTAGTCTTGGGTTTAATTAAGGAATTAAAAAAGATTTAACTAACCAGAACTTGCCTTGACCCCCACCTATACTCTGTAATAATAACAACATTATTGTAATGCAATAAAACTGACACTGATTTAAGGGTCTTCATAATCAACAGTAACTTTTTTGATCAAAAGTTTACCACATTTTTGAAACGCAACGAAAGGCTCAGTTCTTGTTTTGGAAGTCTCGTTAGGATCTTATTTTGTTGGATTATGATAAAATAATTTTGACCGGGAGCCTTTAAACCTATTATATGTTTAGGGTTTGCAACCTTCTCTGTATAGTAAGTAAATTTTTATATAGCCTACATTAAAATAATTATTTTAAAGTAATTTTTTTTATTAATTTATTGCTTTTAAAGTAACCTTGGACTTTATTATATTATGCAAGGGCAGAATAGTTCTTTATAGTATCATAAAGTAACATACCTACGGATAAGAGAAACCATGGCATGCTAAAATTTTCGTACCGCTTTTGCGCAGGCTTGTCATTTTTCCAGTTTATACTTTAAATGCGTCGGTCGAAGCCTCGCCTCGTGTAACATCAGCGGTGGGGGGACACGTAAGCTTACTAAAATGAGTAACTGGCGGTATTTCAACGAGAAACGAATAAAATTATATTGGGAGTTTTCGCATGACCTGTCCTTAAATCGGCTATTTCATGATAACTCTTATAATTTCCTTACTCTATGATAGTATTTAAAAAGTTTAATTTTTTAAAAATATTTATAAATATCTTTAGTCTGGAGAAAAGCCAAATACTATTTTGTTTAAATCATTCCTCTTGCTACTGTGGCGCCACCCTTAGTTGTTCCCTTCCGATAGACATTTTTTAAGTCATTCAGATGGCACTCCTTGCTATTTCCTTTATATTTTAAAGTTGAGAAAATGCATCAAATGTTATAGTTGATAATATTAGCAAAGAGCTATTATGATTTACGTTAACTCCAGTAAGATATTATAGATGGGTCCACATTTATTTAATTCTAAAAGTGATACCGCAAAGTACACAAAAAATAATAAAGTAAATAAACCCTTTTGTGAACAATGATTTATTGCAGCAAAAAATATTCAACCCGACGAGTTTCTAGTTCCACGCCACGTGCCACCGGTTTTATGGCAAGACAGAGGCGAAATAAGAGGATGTTTTTTAAGTACGTGACACGTGTTTTAGCTGTGTTTTTTATTTATCTAAAATATATGAAATTAGGCTCTGTCAGCGCTATGTGCCTTCAAAAGGTTGGTTTACTTAATCATTTTTCATTGCTTTCAGAATAAAATAAATGTGTACCCATCTATACACTATTTTTTATACGGTTGTCAAATCCAACTTGGCAACGTTGTCCCATAACTTCTAATCTCACCTTCAGAAATATTTACGTACGAACGGAGAATCGCAAACCTCAACAAGCTGTATCAAGATTCTCTATATGCCGTCTTAGGGTCAAATAATGCAATATATTTCTGTATCTATAATACAATCGAGAACTATATGGCCGACGAGCATAATTTTTACGTTGAATTTCACACTTCAGCAACACTCGAAACGCGGTATTTCTCCCACGAATTCACCTATGAACTTAAAGTCAATTTTACACAAGAACAAATATATGCATTGGCTTATACCTGCTAATTTGTTTGTGTGGGTACAGGCCTGTTTGGTTTCAATAATCACCATGACATTTGAAGAGATAACTTGAGGTGCGACAGTGAAAACGAAAGTTCTAGAAGGGAGGTGATCAAGATCCCAAAACTTTCTTTTAAACATGGTTTATACAGAAAAAACCTAAAGTTCGTCCCTCTCTTTTTGAATTTTGTACCGTTTTACATATTGTGATGGAATTTTAAACAATATTGGGCAAAGTGTGCATTTTTTGACATATCAATAACATCTTTAAATGACAAGGCCATAGCTTCACACTTTCGATTTTTTTTAATGGAAATAATGGGCAAGTGATACCTTATTTTAAAGTTATTTTTATGCCTAAGGCATTTTTAAATCTTTAAAATCTTTGTTTCGGTATTTTTTAAATAAATACAAGCCAAATAATACTTATTTAATTAATCGCTTTCCATGTTCACTGGCGTAGATAATTTTATTTATTGGGAGGGGTGGGGGTAATAGACCTTGGTCTTCAGGTAACAAATCTGCCCAAATATGATGTTAAAGTTTCTGTTTTGTGTAAAGAATAAAGTTAGCCCTTAGTTCATAATTTGTTTAAATTTAACAACAAAATTTAGGTTGCAGTTTTTTATTTTGCCCCCTATACACCCCTCGGTTCTGTAAGTTTGTTTACTTATTAATTAATTAAACACTAAATATTGTTCCAAACACCTCGTATAAAAACACGTGTCTTCGTTTTTATACCTTTATTAACAATGGAACGTAACTATGGTTACAACAACGACAAAATCTACTCTTGTCAATGTCTCGAAGTTTACAACACAAAAGTCGAATTTATACTGACTAATCGGAGGTTTCCCGTCGCGCTTTTATAGTATGGTGGAAGAGTAAAGAATGATCTAGAATCTTCTAGAAATATCGTGAAAATTCCATAGTACAGGATGGCATAAAGGTTCTCAATGGATAATTCGGACGTTTTCGGAAACCTTCGAAACTGATGAAAGAACTTGGAAAATCTAAGGTAAATTATTCAAATAAATTATCAGACTAAATTAAAAGGTCCTAACTTTATACAATTCTATAAACTAACACTTATTTTTAATGTCCGTAACATTGCCCCCTCCCAAGTTTTGATCGTCTCGATCAAGTATCTTCACGGTCTTAATAGCGGCTTAGCATTTTTAGATGTACTTCTTTCATTATGCCGTGTCACCACTTTACATGACTTCTGTAGTTTCGGTGAACCTCCTTGATTCTTCTCGTATTGTATAACGAAACGTCTTCACCTTCTTCTGAGTCTTCAAACCTTGCTTGAATAATGCTCTCTGAACTTGGCGGTAATGTGACATCTTCTGCAAGTACCACTTCTCGAACTGTTGTTTCATTACTTTTTGAAAATCTCATCACAATTTCCTCATTGTTAGTTCTCAGTACCCGTTGTGGAAGGTCTAGTACAAACTTCTGATTTTTCATACTGTCAAGGCCAAGAATAACTTCGTCCACTATATCGGCAACAAACACAACGTGTGTAAATGTTGTTGTTCCTAGGGTAATTCTAGCTTCGTGTATGCCTTGAACTGGTATGACTTTACCATTGGCAGTTTCCAAAATATAATTCTTCTCAGGTCGGAATATTTTGCAGTGGGATATGATGTTTGGCCTCACGATGGTATGTGTAGAACCAGTATCTAGTACCATCTCACATTCTCGACCGCATACATTTCCAGGTACTACCAAGCTGGAGCCATTGTTCTGTAACCGGGATACCCTAATTGTTGTTGTTGATGGTTCTTGGTAACACTTAGCCAGGTCTCGCCCCTTGAACTGGGAGTCTTCTGCACTACTGGAAGAGGCCTGAAAACTGGAGCAATTTCTCTGTATATGCCCCTCTTTACCACACTTCCAACAACGAATGATATTTCTTCTTCTAAATGTAATTCTGTTGTCTTTTTCAGTTTGTTGATTACGTATGATTTCTTGCAACTCCTGTATCACTCTGGTCAAATTATTATTTGGATTGCCATCTTTTGGTGGATAATTTGTTCTTCCAAGTCTTGCCTGAGTTCTGGATGTCCGCTTTGCTATTTCAAACTGAAGTGCGTAAGCAAGAGCTTCAGAAATTTTCCTAAGCCTGGCCATTCTTAATGCTTGGCTCATATCTGGATTACGTAGACCTTCAATGAAACTACCCACGGCTAGTTCTTGTTTTATTTCTTCTGGGTATGTCGGGTATGTCAGATTAATTAAACGTACGATGTCAGCTTCGTATTCCTGAAGGCTTTCGTTATATTTCTGTCTTCGTCCCTGGAGCTGCGCCTTATAAACTTCCTGCAAATGTGTCTCGCCATATCTCATTTCCAGGAACATTACAATTGATCGATAGTCGCCTTGTTTTTCTTCAGGAATATTTCTTAATACCTCCATGGCTTCACCTCGTAAAGCAAGCACCAGTGCGCGTGCCTTTTCTGGTAAACTCCAATTATTGCCGTTCGCAGCAGCTTCAAATTGTCTAAGGTACGTAACCCACGGTACCTTACCGTCAAAAGTTGGTGGTTTCATAAGAGTTCCTGAAGTACCACATCCTGAAACGACACCAGTACTGGCTATATTTTGAATTTGCCGGTGTAATTGTTGCACTTCATGTTGCATTTGACCTTGGACTTGATTAACTTTGTCTTCAACTAACTGCTGTATTTCTTGCATTTCATCTTTAGTATCTTCTTTGCAAAGTTTTATTTCAAGCAACATTTCCTTTCTCATCTCATCTTGGCATTGATGAAATTCTCCCCTCAGGTGTTCTCGAATCTTTACTATCTTCTCTTTTATCTCTTGCTTCATTTGTTCTTGTCCTTTTTTTATGTCTTTTTGAATTTTCTCGATTTGTTGTCTCGTTTCTGCTTGACTGATTTTGATTTCCCGCTTCATTTCTGTTTGATTTGTCTTCATTTCTTCTTGACTTTTTTCATTTCTTCTTGACTTTTCTTCATTTCTTCTTAATTGGTCTTCATTTCATTTTTAATGTCTTCTTTCATGGCTTCTTGGCTTGTCTGCATTTCTTTCTTTAGGTCTTCTTTCAGGGATTCTTGGCTTTTCTTCATGTCTACTTTAAGGGATTCTTGTTTTTCCATCATTTGTTTAATTAGTGCACTTAACTCCTCCATAACTACTTGCTGTCTTTGTCTTGTCTCAACTGGCATTCACTCTTCTTACCACTTCGGCTTCCTTGGGTATCCTCGTTCCGCTTCTGACACCAAATGTTCCAAAACACCTCGTATAAAAACACGTGTCTTCGTTTTTATACCTTTATTAACAATGGAACGTAACTATGGTTACAACAACGACAAAATCTACTCTTGTCAATGTCTCGAAGTTTACAACACAAAAGTCGAATTTATACTGACTAATCGGAGGTTTCCCGTCGCGCTTTTATAGTATGGTGGAAGAGTAAAGAATGATCTAGAATCTTCTAGAAATATCGTGAAAATTCCATAGTACAGGATGGCATAAAGGTTCTCAATGGATAATTCGGACGTTTTCGGAAACCTTCGAAACTGATGAAAGAACTTGGAAAATCTAAGGTAAATTATTCAAATAAATTATCAGACTAAATTAAAAGGTCCTAACTTTATACAATTCTATAAACTAACACTTATTTTTAATGTCCGTAACAATATTTTGGATTAGCGCCACTGTGTTTATACTCAAAGTAGTGTTCAAAATTAGTATGTACCCATATTATGTGTTTTATCTTATATATAAAATTCTCGTGTCACAATGTTCGTTCCCGTACTCCTCCGAAACGGTTTGACCGATTCTCATGAAATTTTGTGAGCATATTGAGTAGGTCTGAGAATCGGCCAACATCTATTTTTCATACCCCTTAGTGATAAGGGTTGTCCACCCTTAACTTTTTTTTAATTTTTAGGCTAGAAATTACTTAAAAATTATTTATATGGCAAAACAACGTTTGCTGGGTCAGCTAGTAATAATATAAACGCTTATTGAACATATTTAGTTTTCAATTAATAAATAAATGAACGAACTTGAGAAACCATGGGGAAAATAGGGATGCTGGACGAGATAAAATAGTCAAAATTCAGATTTTGCTGTAAAATTAAGATAAATAAAAAACTCTTCTTCTACAATGTAATGAATAAGAAATATACAGGGTGTTTCATAAGAAAAAATATATTTTGTTTCATATCTCGAAAACAAACCAACGTAACTCCACCACTGGATTCTACGTGAAAAAACTACCAATGTCGGATTTTACTTTTGTTGTAAGTTACAAAAACAACTGAAATACGAGGAGGTTCGAAAATGGAAAAAATTGATGTCGCCCTGTATGTCAAATACTAGGAGGTCCATGAAAAATATTTTAGTGTCACCTTTTGTTTTATTAAAAAGTAGCAACACTTTGGGATAACCGCAAGTCTCAACCCTGCAATTGCCCTGTACATATTATTTTTTACTTTATCTTGACTAATTATACATTTGATTTATAAACAAACACAAAAGATGGTGAACTAAAAGATGCGGTATTACTACTGATAAACTTGACGCCGACTTATTTATTTAAAAGTTTTAGGCGTTTTTTGAAACAGCATTTTTAAGACAAAATGTAAAAGAAGACAGGAGATAAAATCTCAATTAAATAAAAAGACCTGTCCGTGCGTCCCATGCTTTGAAAAAGACTCGAAAAAATCCAGAATTATATTCAGCAAGTTTTTTGCCAAAACCGTAAATGTAAGCGGTCCATGGCACGTAAAATATTTCGATCATTGTAAATGCGTGGACCAAGTTTGGTAAAGGCAAAACCATGGGCGTAGCTCAAATAATTTTTAGATTAAATTTTTATGTTTAAAATTCGCTAATATTTTTAGATAAATATGGTTACAAAAAGCCTAACATGATTTTAAAAATTTATGGTGGCATCCCTTGAAATTGGGTAAAAAACCTTAAATTTTAAAGACAATTATATAGCGTGTCTTCGGAAGGTCCTACCAAATGGGAAACTTTTTAATAATTAACTTTACGAAAAAAAGTACGTCGTTATAAAAAGTTCTGCTTGATGAGAAAATACATTTTCACAAAAATATTTGTATTTTGGATGTACAAGGTGGCCTAAAAAGACTTGTTACCAAATTAAAATATAGGATAATCCCTAACTATGATACGAAACTTTAAAGGTGATTTCTTACGAAATGGGAAACTTTTTAATTATTAACTTTACGAAAAAAGTGCGTGTTTAAAAAAGTTCTGCTTGATGAGAAAATACATTTTCACAAAAATATTTGTATTAAGGATGTACAAGGTGGCCTAAAAAAGACTTGTTACCAAATTAAAATATAGGATAATCCCTAACTATGATACGAAACTTTAAAGGTGATTTCTTACGAAATGGGAAACTTTTTAATTATTAACTTTACGAAAAAGTGCGTCTTTAAAAAAGTTCTGCTTGATGAGAAAATACATTTTCACAAAAATATTTGTATTTTGGATGTACAAGGTGGCCTTAGAAAGACTTGTTACCAAATTAAAATATAGGGTATTCCCTAACTATGATACGAAACTTTAAAGGTGATTTCATACGAAATGGGAAACTTTTTAATTATTAACTTTACGAAATAAGTGGGTCTTTAAAAAAGTTCTGCTTGATGAGAAAATACATTTTCACAAAAATATTTGTATTTTGGATGTACAAGGTGGCCTTAAAAAGACTTGTTACCAAATTAAAATTCATGGTATTCCCTAACTACGATACGAAACTTTAAAGGTGATTTCTCATGTTTATTTATGAAGAAAAGTGTTTATAAAACTTATGCCCGGAGCTGCTTCGTTTCTAAGACACAGGGCTTTAATTCTTTTTCTAAAGTCTGTATTTTATAAATATCCTAAGTACAAAGCTAGATACGAAAAAAATGTTAAATGCTAAAAAAAGTTACTTGCTTTATAGGAAAAAATATAAAAATTACATAAAAACCAGTGGCCTACATTTTTCTCTCAATAAGTGCTAATGCAGCCTCATGCTGCTTCTGAACTCCGTCTTTACGACGTAACGCAAATAAATATTCTTCCATATTCTTCTTCATCAACTCTGGCTAACACCATTTAGCCATATTTCGAAACTGAAGATATACCTTATCTTCCTTTTCTTGTAGCTACGCTGCTACCTCCTTGCAGCTTTTTTCCCCGTCTTCGTCATTAACCACACATTTCTTCTTCGGGGAACGCGACGCCTTTACCATATATATGGCATTTTGTTCCACAAATACACTGAGGGGTAGGAAGGGCGTACCATGAGCGACTTTTCCTATCGCTTCACAAAGGGCACTGGAACTGGGGCGGGCAAGCTTACTATAACCGACGTTTCAAAAAGGTTACTGGGAACGGGGGCGCCTCCACCATATGTGACGTATAATTTTGAATACACAGGGGCCACTTTACGTCACTGGGCAATTGTACCATATGGAACTATCTTCTTGGACCATAAGACCGGTGGACCATCAAACTTTGCATTTTTTAAAACCAACTTAACTTATTTGACTAACTTAATTTAGTACGGGCATACCCCCCACTCGGGGTAGCCTGTACGGGACTTAACTAAAACTTTAACTTTATTACTTGACTTCTACTACCTACTTCTTATCTAATCTAATGTCTTTTAATTTCTTTCTCTCCCTCTTTAAATATTTCTAGCGACCCAGTTTGTTTAATGTTTTTATTTTATTATTATAAGAGTAACCTAGAAAATTGTTTAATTTATACTTTAAAAACCTTGACACCTCACGTATATCTTTATTTAGCAAACTTCCCAATGTTAAGTAACCTAATTAAAATGTATACTTATTTTAAAATTCCCAAAAATGTATATTTTTAAAATTCCCAAAATGTATACTTTTTATACTAGGTGTTCACAATATTAGCCTTGGTGCCACCGAACCCAATAAAGTCAATCTAGTTAGAGCTTTACAGGTGCTTTATTACATTAAACAAACGTACCAAATTTCAAATAAATTGGTATAAGGGTATTTAAGATATTTATAAAATACTGACTTTTTTAAAACTTTACCGCTCTGTATCTTAGAGAATAAGCAACTTCGGACATATATTTATGGAAACTTTTCCTCATAAAATGACATAAGAGACACTTCGTACCGTAGTTAGGAAATACCCTGTATATTTATTGGTTTCACCTGCATATCACTCTGTAAAAATTGTTTGTTTATTTTATTTTTTATTTATTTACTAACTTTTCTATTATATCAAATTCTACTGTACTTGTATAAGATTGTTATCTGCAGTTTTACAGCCTTGATAAAGATCACAATAAAGGTCGAAACGTCGGCAACATTTTTGAAGAAAAGTAGTTTTTTTTTCCACGTCCAAAACCTGCAAACTTCTCATTTCGTATGCTTATATGGATGCTAACTTCTACACAATACCCTGTATATTAATTTGGAAACAAGTCTTTTTTAAGCTACCCTGTACATCAAACACACACTTATTTTTGTGTAATGGTTTTTTCTACCAAGCAGGGCCTTTTTTCGGAAATTTATTAATTAAAAAGTTTCCTGTTTGTTAATTAAATTTTAGAGTGTTCGTGCGCAACCTAATAAAAAAGTCGTTTATTTCGAAAACGGTCTACTTTTTGGAGATCAAAGAAGTATACCTTTTTGACTAGAAATAAAAGCTGTTTTATTATTTTCACTTGCAAATGTGAATACAGGGCGGTCAAAAAAGTTATGACAATTTTGATCAATCAATGTTATTGTATGTGGCGCCATCTAGTGGTAATGGCAAAATAGATATCATATTCGTGCTCGTCATCTCAAATAGTAAAAGTACACCAAATTTCACATTAATTTGTTCATGTTTATGAAAAAAATTAGTTTTAACAACCTGTAGAACGAAAACCAATACCATTTTGCTCAAACGCTATGTTTTTATGTTAGGTATCCCACATTAACCCATGTCCAATTAATTACGGGTCATCCTGTATAGTGTTGTTCCTGGTGGTAGACTGTAATAATTAATTTAGATAATTTTAATCTCTCTTTTTATAAACAATTTTTTTATGTTATTAAATGTTATAAGCTGCAATTCTCAATTTTAAAGCGCTTTGTTTACTTTACGGCAATATTATACAGTAACAACAAAATTACACAGAATTGTCATATAAAAATGCAAATCCACATACATTTATATCTAACACTTATAAGTACTAATTGCACATATTTTACAAAAAAAAATTATTGCGGCTATATCAAAACCAACTTTTAATTGCTCGGGAATGTTGATTAAATAAAAAAGTGGCATAAAATATTGGTGTTATAACTTTATTACGTTTGCAATGTGAAACCAATTAAATTAAATCAATTGATTGTTTGTATGTCTCTATTTAATAATAAACCACGCCTACGCCTACAATTCCATGGCCACCTAACAAGAAGTAGGCAATAATTGGTTTTATTTACCATTAAACAATATGAAAATATGAGTGGTGGTAATAAAACAATATCATAAACATTTTTATGCGTATTTCTAGGAAATTGGGGCATTGGTAAAATGAGATCTTTGTCTCGACGGTTGTTTTTTTACAAAGAGAAAAATGCGCATATTATGTGATGTAAAAATGGTAAAATATATTTAAATAGTTACAATAATGCACGAAAATACAATGTATAAAATAATGCAAATTATGCAGTCCCAAAATAATTTTTAAAAAGTTTTATTTTTTGTAAAAACAATAGTAAAAGCCGTGTACGCCACTGGTAGATTTGCCAAAATCTCTCATTATTGGTGGGCAATGACCTGACGCATAGTTTACGTCCCAACCCTATAAATATTTTATACAGAGTTATCTCTAATACTATTTATTTACAATTTGGAAATATGGATTTTATTAAATTTACACAATATTTAATATTTTTAACCGACTTTAAAAACGAGGCGATTTTTTATTTTGCGCCTGTATGTATTTTTGTTCAGTGTTGTTTGTGTATGTTACGCGATTTCTCCGGCGTTTGTGGATCGATTTTAAAAATTCTTTTTTTTATTTGAAAGAGTGATTCTGCGGTGGTCCCATAAAAACGAAGTCAAGATTAGCGAGAGAGAAAGGTACTGGACCTATTTATCTCTCTGCCGTACGTTGTTCGTGCGGCAAAGCTGCCTCTAAATAAGGAATATGTTCGATAATAAAACGACGCATTTAGAATCGACAACCTTCGGGAAAAATTTGCCTTTTTACTGAACTAAAAGAGGTATAGATCGGCCCATATTTAATTCATTCTCAAAGCAATGCCGCCAAGTACACAAAAAATGATAAAATAAACAAACCTTTTCGAATGCACATAGCCTCGGACAGAGCCAGATTACATTTTTTTTAGATAAATAATAAAAATACATTGCTTAAACGCATATCACCTACTTACAAAACATTCTGGTTATTTCGCCTCTGCCTACTATAAAGCCGGTGGCACGTGGCGTGGTACTAGAAACTCGTCGGGTTAAATATTTTTTGCTGCAATAAATCATTGTTCACAAAAGGGTCTCTTTACTTTATCATTTTTTGTGTACTTGGCGGCATCGCTTTCAGAATGAATTAAATTTGAACCTATCTTTACTTCTAGTGTTTTTTCGACTGCAGTAAATTTCACAAGGACGTGTAATTTGATTGGTGGAAAGCGCTATAGTCGGTCATGCAAAACTGTAACATTTGAAAGGGGTCATGGTTAGCTCTGTATTTATTCTTTTTATTCGTTTCAAACCAATTAAATTACAGGTGATTGTGCTTTTTACTGTAGTCTGTGTTTTTTAGTGTATGTTAATAAACTTAAAAACTATTTTTATTTAAAGTTTTAAATAACCTCTAAAACAGAAATTTTACATAGCGTCGCTGTTTATATAAACCTGACGTCACCAATAAACAGGGGTGCGTTTCTCTTTCACAAAAGCTGTTAGCATGAAAAGCGGCAACGCTACTTCTAGTAGGTCTATGATCTAAAGGTACACCAAACAACAATCTTAAATTAGGCGGGGTTGTTATTTTACATATTTATTTTACAAAAATTAAAATAACTTTTATTACATATTACATTGTTAAAATAAACACGTCTCTATTATCTTATTTCATATAATAAATAACAATTAATTTTGGATGTTGTCAATAATGCCTATTCTTTTTCCAAGGATTATCATCTTTTTCTTAAATGTTTATTAGTTCTCACATAATGACCGCCTAGGATCACTAATCTGCTAAATTGGTACCTACACCGTTAAAAGCATCGTTCTACAATAAGCTGACGAAATAGTTCTCATTGCAATAGTAATTTCAAAAATCCACCCCGCCTCCTCTTGTTAAAAGAAGTTCTGGTTAGTAGCGTTTATATAAACCTGACGTCACCAATAAACAGGGGTGCGTTTCTGTTTCACAAAAGCTGTTAGCATGAAAAGTGGCAACGCTACTTCTAGTAGGTCTATGATCTAAAGGTACACCAAACAACAATCTTAAATTTGGCGGGGTTGTTATTTTACATATTTGTTTTACAAAAATTAAAATAACTTTTATTACATATTACATTGTTAAAATAAACACGTCTCTATAATCTTATTACATATAATAAATAACAATTAATTTTGGATGTTGTCAATAATGCCTATTCTTTTTCCAAGGATTATCATCTTTTTCTTAAATCTTTATTAGTTCTCACATAATGACCCCCTAGGATCACTAATCTGCTAAATTGGTACCTATACTGTTAGAAGCATCGTTCTACAATAAGCTGACGAAATAGTTCTCATTGCAATAGTAATTTCAAAAATCCACCCCGCCTCCTCTTGTTAAAAGAAGTTCTGGTTAGTAGCGTTTATATAAACCTGACGTCACCAATAAACAGGGGTGCGTTTCTCTTTCACAAAAGCTGTTAGCATGAAAAGCGGCAACGCTACTTCTAGTAGGTCTATGATCTAAAGGTACACCAAACAACAATCTTAAATTTGGCGGGGTTGTTATTTTACAGATTTACTTTACAAAAATTAAAATAACTTTTTTACATATTACATTGTTAAAATAAACACGTCTCTATAATCTTATTTCATATAATAAATAACAATTAATTTTGGATGTTGTCAATAATGCCTATTCTTTTTCCAAGGATTATCATCTTTTTCTTAAATCTTTATTAGTTCTCACATAATGACCCCCTAGGATCACTAATCTGCTAAATTGGAACCTACACTGTTAGAAGCATCGTTCTACAATAAGCTGACGAAATAGTTCTCATTGCAATAGTAATTTTAAAATTCCACCCCGCCTCCTCTTGTTAAAAGAAGTTCTGGTCTTATGTGCATAAAAATAATACAATACTTTTACTGTTACTTTTCTAATAACAAATCTCATTCGTTTTAAATCATGTAACAAATAAACACATCTCTTCTCATTCGTTTCGAATAAAGTTTTGCTATGATGTTGTAATTGCAATTTTACATTTCTTGGCATTAGTTATTAATAGCCAAAGACTGCACTTGATGCAATTCTTCACGTTTAAAGGTGAACAGACTCATACAATAGAGACATAATTAAATTCATACGGAGTCCTGCTACAAAATGCCTTATTTTATGCAAAGGAAAATTATTGAAATAATTGTCTGGCTCGCATTTATTTCAAATAAATAAAAACTTGCGAAATTTGTAAGTTGTTCGTTACGGTAAACTTATGGGTGCCGTCTGGATAAAATCCCGTTTGAGGGGGGCGCACACACCCAAACACTTGCGTTCAACACTTCGAGTGTGTAAATATAAAAATGACCAAGGATAGAGTACCTTAATTTTTAAAAGTAGGACAAAATTATATGGGAAAAGGTCGAGAATAATGTAAAAATTTGATTCTTTATTAAAGACAAAAAAAAATAATTTTGTAAATTTTTTACAGGTTGCATTAACAGCTTTTAAAATACTTGGCTCAAGACAGCGAATTCTAAAGAAATATTTAAAATTATTACTTATATTTTGCCCTTTCTGGTTCATTATTAAGTTGTAATCCCTAAATAAAAAGTTTGACAATATTTTTTACTCACATGTTTAACTTCAAATTTTTACATAAAATTTAATTTCTCACACCATAATATATCTAGTTATACAATTTTGTTTCATTTTTAAAAATAAAAGCAGTAAGCACCTGGGCATTTTTCATCATTTTAGTTATACCTCTCCCTGCATAATACCAATTAGAGAAAAAAAATGTATTTGTTAGTTCTGGACTATGCGACCAGTTTTCCCAAAATTCCGTTTTAAGATTTCAACAGTTGGCTAAAGCACTAAGTATGTAAGGCCAAACCAACCTAAATATAAAAATAATTTTAAACATTTTTGATCTATTTGTCCTCTTTTAACTCCTATCCTGGGACACACTGTATATAAAACCGTTTTGTTCATTAAAAAAAATGGAATTTGCATAAGTTCTCTTTTTATTCGAAAATACAAAGTTCAGCGACTTTTCAATTTAGGGGTTGGGCTTATCAGATCTTCACGAAGAGTTCGAAAATATCGCTGTGTCAACAGCCTGTCTAGAACATCGCTAAAACAATGCGGTAATTTAAACGATATACTTAGTTAAAATACCACATTGAAGTCCTTTTACATATTCTCCGCATTTTTGGCAAGTATTTTGGTATAAGAGACTTAATGGATTTCGGCCACGATTGTCAGTATACAGGGTGTTCCAACTCTATTTCTACACGAAGTGTTTTTGCCCCTGTACAAGAAATACAAATAGCTTAGGATAAGAAATGTTTGTTTATATACACTTCTTTTATTCTTCGTTTTAGATAATATACATACAGTGTCAATTGGTTTTTTTAGGAACACCGTGTATATTTTAAAACATTTTAAATATTTATTAAATTCTTCATCAAAATGTAAAATACACTCTTTGCCAATTATTGTTTTTTTTTTAAGACATCAGTAGCTTGTCAATTTACTTATTAACGGTAAAAACTGAAAAAAGGAAAAAAACATTTCGGCTCTTTTTTCTTAAATAATTTTGTCACTGTTAAAGTGACAAATAATATGATACATCTAATTAATTACCTTTCATTGTAAGAACTACTAATTAGTAGCTGTTAAGCGTAGCTTTTAGATATCATTGTGCTAAAAATACTCCAACTAGTGCTGAAAGTGCCACTTTTCCGCAAGCAACTGCAGTTGACCAAACGATGCGTAGCGAAGGTTGGTCAAGCATTCAAGTGCGGAAAATACACTTTCGGCTCGTGTTAGGAACGCTATGTTTTCTAGGAGCCTAATTTTAATTATGCCTACCCCTATGCCCCTAAATACCAAATTTTGTCATTTAAGTAACAGGGGCTTTAAAATATTTAACGATTACATTACTTTAATAAATGTTTTTAAAAAATAATGGACAAATTTTAAAACCAAATGAATGAGGTAAAAAGTGCAAATAAAAAGATCAAAATAATAGTTAGACCTAAAAATTCCAAGGTGGAAAAAAGCTTTAAAATATCCCCATGAGATCCGAGACATGGTACCTACTTAATGTATTCTGGATCCGCCGATGTTCTAAAGCACTAGTTAATACAAAAATGTAGAGTCTTACATTTAGAAATTAATATTACACATCATTTATTGTAGGAATGACATATATTAAACTAAATCTGGTTTCACTATATTTTAAAAACTTAATTTTGTTAATAAATTAATAAAACTCAATTAAATAAAAATATAATATCTAAAATTTACTTTGTATGTTTGTAAAAAAGCGAATTATACCTATATATAGGTAAGGCCATATTTATTTTATTCTGAAAGCGATGCCGCCAATTACACAAAAAAATAATAAAGTAAACAATCTTTTTGAAAGCACATAGCCTCTGACAGAGCGTAATTACACATTTTTAGATAAATAAGTATAAATATTGCGAAAACACGTAACACGTACTTAAAAAACATCCTCTTATTTCGTCTCTGGCGTACCATTAAACCTGTAACGCGTGGCGTTTGTGTACTTGGCGGCATTTGGTGTATTCCTTTTATGCTTTAGAACCGCCCAGAACGACACCGTAAGTGTTCCTTTTATAGTGGAGTTGTTCTGCAGAACCGTTCTATTACCTCTCCCTTGCCTCTCATGCACCATCATCGAAGGAGGTGCACGAAGTGTTCTGACACTAATGACATATGCCAAAAGGCAAATAGTAAAAATACTTGGTTATATTTAAAAATATCTATAATAATTTACTGTTGTTAAATAATTAACCCGAAAAAAATAATATAAACCACGGATGACTAAAACAAAAACCAAGCAAAGATCAACAAATCTGTCAAATCATGTCAAGTCAACGGGCAAATCCCACTGATTTTGGTGTTCCTTTTAAAACTGTTTTGATCGGTTCTGAAGAACGGTTCTAAAAGCTAAAAGAAATACACCAATTGCTTTCAGAATGAAATAAATATGATTCTAACTTTACCTACTTAGAAGTTTAACCCATAAGAGTAAAATTAAAATAATTTTGACCTTGTCTCACTTTTGTGTAAAAATATTGTTGTTCTTTTTTACTCTTTTTAAAAGGATTAAAATATTTTTAATTACTTTTACGTATATTTGTAAGATTCAAGCACAATTTTTAAAAATAAAATGTTAAAAACTAATAAATCCTGCTTTTTATTTTTAACAGGAAGTTTCGGGGACATTATTTTTGTAGTATTTAGTCATCTTTAATAAAATTGACCAAATTATTGCTGATAAAAATCCCAAATAAAAAATTAAAATTATCATCACGATAACGTCGAGGCATTTTTAACGTGATGAAAATACTAAAATGGATTTCATGTCGGCAGGTAGGTTCACACACTCTTGGGTTATTCTTTGATAAAACCAATTTTTATGTCTAAAGGCAACTTAAAACAAATCTATTTAGTATTTAATTTATTTCTGCGATTTTCTGTTATAATTAAATTAAACAATATTGGGAAAAGTTTTATTTTTCGTAGACAAGTTTCTTATCTATTTTTAAAATTCTAAAGAAAAAAAAGGCACAACTGCTAAATCAAAGCAAATTGCTGGGTATGTGTATCTATAGTAAAAATGTTCTCTATTCTCTATACTCTATCCAAGTTTCATATTCCAAAAGTGTAAACAGTGATCAACGCGTGGTATTGCGATGTCTGTACGTCGGTGTCGGCCTATCTGCGACCAATAATAAAATCGGCGCATTAGCGACAGAATTTTTCAAACCCCCATTTTTTTTCATGGTGGGTCTAAAATACATTAAATTTAAGAAGCACTGTTGCCAAAATGTAGGTGGACTATTTGAGATATTTTATTACATTATGCATTTTTTTAACTAAAAGTTTTTGTTGCAGTATGAGCCAGACAAAGATAAGAATTAAAGTAGAAATTTTTAGGAAATGCAGTAAAAAAATTATTCTTTCATTATAATATAAAAGTGTGATATTATTGCAATACGTATATTCTTGTATTTTATATTTACGTAAATTTGTAGGCCTCCATATGCAATAAATAAATATTATTATAAATGTATCTACATTTTTACTTTTAAAATATTTCACAAAAAGAAAAAAACTGATGGGAAGAATTTATGAACAACTTGGCAATGATGCTCATGGTTCACTCTTATTTAAATCCATAGGTCGCTTATAGGTAGGTTTTATTGCTTTTTGCTTGCTTTGCTTTTTAATGATCGGTCGCAGATGAGCCGCTCGCAGATAGGCCTTTTTCATTTACGTCTATTCGTTGAAACGCAATAAAATATAATTATTGTAACATGAAGCCTTATGCAGGCTCGCAATGAACTTCCAATTTGAAAATAATGGAATAAAATTGCTCAGAACATTTAAAAGTTATTAAATTGAATGTTTAAGATTAGTCCAGTGTATATTGAGGTACAACTACAACTTGAGTATATTTGCTTCCAAACCAATGGAATTCCTTAACGCGCCCGTGCCTACTTCAGCGTTCACGTGCACACTGCATACATTTCTTTATTTCCTTCTGCATTTGTAACTTGAATAGACTTTTAGGAAATTTTTAAAGAAAACATTTAAAAACCTATTCCAAAATAATCCTAGCTTCCTTTTATATAGCATAAATGGTTTTTGTATGAAGCAGGTAAGGTGTGAATGACAGCTCGGGACAAAAAGTAATTTCTTGGCAAAGAAAAATTAATCTTTATTTTGTATTATTATATATTTTATAAGTAAAAATTACTTTTTGTAGGTTGTCTTCATTCTTGATTATTTAAGTAACTATCTGAATTTAAAAAGGTTTTATGGTTTTTTACGTAAATAAACCACTAAAATTGCCACCCTGCTAGCAAGTCACCTATGCACGCCTAAACGCAGTGGCTAATGGCGTGTTGGATTGGGTATATTTGGATTTAGCTGTAATTTTGAAACAATAAAAAAATAAACATGTTGTAATAACATTGAAGCGGTATTTTTTTAACTAATGTGTTTTGTTTTCTTTTTTCAGGTAAGTCTAAGTGAAAGAAGCTAATGAAGATATTAAAAAGGTAAGTAGGCAATAATAGCTAAATGTTCCACTCAAAAACATAAATGTCAAAAAGGTAAACGTTAAATAGGTTTTTATTTATGGAGGGTCAAAAGTAGCACCAAGTGGTTCGTGTAATATTAGCTTTGTTTGCGGGTCTAGTAATGAACTGATTCTGAACCAGAACCGAACTGGTTTAGAATTGTTTTTAAAGCGCATGTCTAGTTATTTATTAGTTCGGAATTATATTTACCGAGAAATATTTTCTATACAGCTGAGGATGTATTCTAACCTAGCCTTTTGGTTAGGATTTTTCATGGTTAAATTGGATACTCCACAAAAAAATTAAATTCAAACAAAAAGGTAAATTGTTATACTGTCGAAAGTAGGGATGGCAAAATCCGGAAAAAAATAAAACCGCTTGAACCGGTTTTTAAAAAACCGGTTTCGGTTAAAACCGGTTAACCGTGATGTTTAAAAACCGGTATTAAAAACCGATATGAAAAATCCGGTCTTTAATACCGGTATTAAAGCCGGTTTTTAAAACCGAAAAATCGAAAACGGCTTTAAAACCGATACACCGTTCTTGGTTTATTGGTTAATAAAAAACTAGATACATTTTCTAAAATGCGCCGTTTTCTGGTTATTTGCCTGTCTAGGTTAAATGAACCACCCTGTAGTAATCTGTCAACCAATATCCGACTCTTACATAATGAACGGTTTTTCTTTTTTAGATATAAACCGCAATCAACCAAAAACCCGATTAATTGATATTCGAAGAACCGCTTTTCGATTTTGGTCCGATTATCCGAAAAACAGGTATTCGAAAACCGATTATCCGAAAAACCGGTATTTGAAAACCGCTTTTTAAAACCGGTTAACCGATATTAGAAAACTCGGTTTTTCAAAACCGGTTAGCCAGATATTCGAGAACCGGCAGTTGAAACCGGTTTCGAATGCACTGTTTCGGCTTGGCCAAAACCGCGGCTAACCGAAAACCGATTAACCGGTTAACCGAAAAACCGATATCGGTTGCCAGCTCTAGTCGAAAGCCACTTCCGAGGTCTCTGGCGGAAGACAGGGATTCCTGCCTCCTCTTGTTTTTAACATAAGTATGTGTATTTAACTAAAGATAAAATTCAAACAAGAAATGGTAAAATCTTGTAATATTGTCTATATTTTTAATTAAATCTTTATTTATTTTATTGCATACATACATTCATACGGAATAAAATTAAAAATCCTTTGTTTATATACGCTCAGAATCACAAAAATATAAAAAAATATTCAACAGGTATATTAACCCGCATAACAAGTGGCAGAAACAAATAAACTGTAATAGAACGGTTTATTTCTGTACCACAAAAACAGAAAACAGCTGACCATGTCTGACAATGGGCATGAAATTCCGAACTGAACTTTTAGTTCCAACACAAATCTCAGGACTGCTAATGAGCTAACGAACCGGTAAAGAACTGATTCCATTGTAACCCGCGAACACAGAACTATTACTAAAAATTCAGAGTTTTTACTAACCGCGAACGCTGCACGATTTTCACTGGCGCATGCAGAAGTTAGTTTTTGTGGGCATTGGTAAAAATAAAGTCAGCATTTGGTCCATACATGCTATAATGATTTAGGCCTTAGGTTGCTTGTAATAACCCTAACGTTAAGAAAAAAATGGGAAGAGAGTGAGGTATTAATCAACCTGTAATAAAGCTAACATTTCACTACGTTTACCAGAGAATGACCCTCAGTCATCAAGAAATACCGTAGGTAGGTGTTTTAGAATTTTACCTGCGCTTCTTTGGCACCATTCTGTGTTTTTAAATAAGATCAAAGTGAGGAGCTAGATGACAAAAGTAAAACAACTATGTGGTCAGCCTATGATATATTTAAACCAAGACAAATTTTAAAGGTTCTTTTTTTTTTGCTCGCACTTTTTTGGAATACTTGATTTTTTTTTAATTAATTTTTAAAGTTTAGTTTGAACTCACATTATACGATATTCGACTTAGACAGGGTATTCTAAAAAATAAAATTGGAGAGCGACGACTGGATTCTTAATGGTATGGGAGCACAAAGAGGTGATTTCGGGATTTACTCTAGCGCGTTAGATTAATATACCGGAGGATACCTTTGTACCCTTGTACTTCCACCAAAATATGAGCGCCGTATACAGTGGGCCGATCGTAAAAAACAAAACTATTTTCATCAGAAGCTGCGTCAGATAATGATAGGGTGAGTTAATTATATGCTTAATAGTGTATAATAAAAAGTTTTTATTTATTCCACTAGTCTGACAATTCTGAGAAAGACGTAAAAAGCAAAGGGCTAAGCTAAAAATAAAGCTGTGGCTCTTTTTATTTTTGAAAAAAATAACTTAGGGATAACGAAAAATATACAGGGTAATTCAAAAATCGATCACGAAATTTAAGGGGTGATTCTACTTGACAAAATAAGGGTAGAGCTTCATATATTTTTTTCAAAAGGTCATTCGTTTTCGAGTTACAAGCCGTAGCCGTCAAAGTTTAATTTTTATTTTGGTTTTTTCGCCATATTGCATTTATTTTTCAATCCAGTTGATATTTGGCACACAAATCGAGCTTTGCAGATTCTAAAATTTTTAAAACAAAAGTATTTTTTTAAATACCGCCAGAGAGGCACTTTACCTAAAACTTAAAACTGTTTAACATCATAAACTTTTTATTTTGACAGATATCGCAAAGCTGGGGCCGCCATTTTATGGAGGCAAAAACTTAAGAAATAGCAGGTACTCTTTATTAAAGTCGATAAACCTCACCGTTTAGTCACCAATAAACATCAAAACTTTACGGGCGATTCTATTAACAGAAAATAAGAAAAAACTCTCATATAAACATATGTCCTAAACGTCTTAGTTTTTGAACTACGGTGTGTTAAATATTTAAAAAAAAAACTTTTTTTTTTAATTTTTACTAAGACGTTTAGGCTATATGTTTATATAAAGTGATTTTCTTATTTTTGTTGTAGAATTGTTGGGTTAAGTTTGACGGTTGAGTTACTGGACACCCTGTATGTATGTAGGTAATTTGATTAAAATTGATGAAAATTTTGATGTCTATTGGTGCCTAAATGGTAAGGTTTATCGACTTTAATAAACAGTCACCTTATTTTTTAAGTTTTTGATCTTGTCTATAAAATGGCGCCCCCAGCTTTGCGATGTCTGTCAAAATAAAAAGTTATGATGTAAATAAATTTTAAGTTTTAGGCAAACTGCCCTTTAGCGGTATTTAAAAAAAGTACTTTTGTCTTAAAATTTTAGGATCTGCAAAGCTCGATTTGTGTGCCAAATATCGACTGGATTGGTTAAAAAATAAATGCAATATGGCGAAAAACCAAAGTAAAAATTGAACTTTGACGGCTTGTAACTCGAAAACGGATGACTTTGTGAAAAAAAAATGATATAAAGCTCCACCCTTATTTTGTCAAGTAGAATCACCCCCTTAAGTTTCGTAATTGATTTTTAAATCACCCTGTATAATTCAATACCGATACAAACGATTTGCACAAGCCAAAATAATACCAGATTTTTTGACATATTTAAAAATCTATAGCTGTTTCCCATACCGATGAAATGGTATACATTATATAACATTATTTTTCTTTTTATCATCTTAGCTTTGCGACCCAATAGATCTTTATGATGCTCGAATATATCCCAATTTAGCATCGTGGGCTCCCCTAATATAAATTAATATATCTAAGAACTGGGACATGGGACCCACACCAAATGTATTCATATTAAGTGCCATTGGTCATAACCCGTAACCACAGATGAGGGTTCATTTTGACTCAGTCATTGCGATTTATATGTTTCTTATTACACTTACTTGGTACTGGGCTCAGTGTTTTGGTACTTTTTGTAGTTTAATTATAAGTGTGGTCCCAAAAAATGGTGTTAATAACGGCAATACCAGCGATACAATCAAATTTCGAGTTTTCGACGGGTCAAAAAGTCCTTAGGTCTGTAATAAGGATATTTATTAAGTTTTCCTAAGGAATCATTTTTATTCTATATTCTTGATTTAAAAATAAATTTAAAGCAGTAATTTTTTTCCTCAAAGAGTTTAATATGGAGATATGAATTATGAAGAGATACACACAAAATAATTTTTCTAGTGATAGCGACGTTAGGTCAGATGCTGATCATTTTTAGAGCATTACAATTACTTAGATATGGATTTGGACAAAGATGTAAAAAACATCCCACAAGTAAAACAAAAGAAAAAAATAAACGATATAAGAATCAAATGACTCCAATTACTTTAATAAAAGAAATCGTTTCAAATGGTTCAAACAGTCACCAGCTAGTTCTTACTACACGTACTTTACAGTAATAATTTAATAAAACTTCTGGGTTTTAACACTGTCAATGGCTAGACAATAGAATATTAATTCCAAAGAAATTTGCAACGCTACGATAACCAAAACAATTTGGAATAAAGCTGATAAAGCTGCTACTGCAAAAAATGAAGCGACGATTACAAAATATGCGTATCAACAGCAAAGTAAAAATGTGTATCAAACACGGTTTGCAAATAATATTATGTTTTTTAATTTAAGAAAAATAATAATAAAAACTGCAACAAAATACCCTTTAAAAAAAAGAAGAAGGACATTTCACTTTTGTTGTATATGCAAAATCTTATTTACAAAGGAATGCACAAGTGAAGTCCGTATAACACAAAAAATTTCTGTTGTAAGCCCCCTGCACGTTTTTGCAGGAATGAATTTTCTTAGTTTTTATTATATTTTTTAATTTTATCTTAATTACTTTTAAGACAATTTAATAATAAAAAAATACATTTTTAATTTTATCCCAGTATGAATAACACTAAAAATATGAATATGTCAAAGAAACAAAAATTTGTTATTTATATGTACAAATACATGTTTATGCTTCCTTCAACTGATTTTTTTAAATCATTGACTTTTTATAATAAACGGTAAAAAGGGTTTAAAGTTTATCTTAATAAAAATTTAGATAATTGTTTATTTGCTTATTTAAATTTGCTATATCCTTGGCGTTTGTTTGTTTTTATCTTTGTACAAACCACGAAGGCTAAAAGCCTGAATACTAACGTACCGTGGGTGTCTTAAGCGAGGTAAGAGGAGTTTGTTGACACGGGACTTGAATACTTGAAGATTTGGGGGAAGGAAAGACCTCCGCGGACAGCAGGTTCCACATTCTAGAAACTCTTGGGATAAAAGAACGAGCAAAGAGGGAAGTTCGGGGCCTGTCCAGTTGGAGCGTATAGGGATGCATACGCGCGGCACCACGAGTTTTTCTGGTGGGAACCGTAAGTGGAGGGAACTATTCTGGAAAATTCTTCAGAGCAGAAGCCATGAAAGTACCTATAAAAAAGCGATAAATCCCCACAGCTCGACGATGGGCAAGAGAGGAAGCCTTTCTGTAAGTGAGGGATCATTAATGAGACGAATAGCTCTTCTTTGGATGGAATCAAGAATGCTTAGGGTTGTGGGGACGCCATGCCCCAAATATGAGAACAATGTTCCAAGGGAGGTCAGATTAGGGACACATATAAAGTGTATAAATTAAAAGGGGAAAAAATCCAAGCTTTTTGAAGCTGCCGTGGCTATAGATACAATGTGTTTATGCCAGTTAAGGTTACTTTCAAATGTGACGCCCACAAGATTAAAGGTGTCCTTGCTCTGTAAAACTTGGCCGCTCATAAGTAGAGGATGAGTATTTGATGACTCTTTTCGCGACAAGGAACATGATTGTGTTTTGGATGCATTAAAATGGACGAGATTTTTGGCGCCCCAATCCAATATTAAATTAAGATCCTGCGAAAGAGATATCTGCATCGCTCTGCGTTTGTTTTCCAAATCAGGTTTAGTAATGGGTTTAGGAACCTGAAAACTGGAGTGAAGAGTACTATCGTCGGCGAAACTATGAATGGAACGAGTGGACGAGAGAAGGTCGTCGTCGAAGCTTGAAGAATGGCCGTCCACAATAACTGATATACGTCGATCAGATAGATAACTAGAGAGCTAAGTACAGAGTTTAGTTGAAAGACCATAGGAGGGAAGTTTATTAAGAAGTGCGGCATGCCAGACCTGGTCAAAAGCTTTGGATATATCAAGAGCAACGATCTGGGACTCACCTAGAAACTCAAGAGACTTATTCCAGCAGTGTGATACGAAGGAAAGAAGTTCTGCTGTAGATCTTTTGTTGCAAAATTCATACTGCCTGTCATACGTTAATACATTTTTATGCCTGTAGTTATGGGTTAAAGAGCATACTTTGGTAAAGAAGACTTTTATTTTGAAAGTTGCAAAATAATCAGTTTTTTTTGGTTAAGAACCCCCGCAGAAAAAATCTAAGTTTTAAAAGCAAAACTTTTATTTGTATGTGTTTACCAGGATTGATTTATTTTTGAATTTCTTTCTTTCTTCTTTTAGCTTATGTGCCATTAAATTTAAACATTTATAGAATAAATAAAAGTATTTAAAAACTTACGAAAATATTAAATTCTCTTGATTTTTTAAAAATATTTTTAATAGTTATTTGAAGACATACATGGATCGAAAAAAGGAATGTGTAAATTCGCACTTTAAAAAATCAAGAATAACTGTACCGGGAATAAACGTATCTTCACATTACTTGGCACTGTGGTAACGTCTTCGTGAAGACAAATCTTATACTTCTCGCAGTATCTTATTACAGGAGGTGTTGCCGTTATTACCCGTCCACACTTTCGCGATATACGATCCTGGAATATTAGTTACTTGGACAGAGACGGATTTAATCCATAGTATTTTTTTCTCTGTTCTTTGGTTTTTGATAATTTAAAACTTAAAAAAGTTAACTCTTAACTGGTGACATGAAGTATCCAGCCTCTGCAAATTTTATTTTGGCTCATATCTACTACCACAATAGTAAATGAAATCTTTCGTTTATGGTACCTTCCTAGAAGTGAGTCTAGTAGTAGGTGCTTAAAAGGCAGCATCCAGCGTTTATCGGTTTTCAAGTTAGGTAATCACGAAGTCTCCAATACTCCATGTCACCACGTACGTAGCAAAACTTATTTTAATTACATGGCTAGTTGTGGTCAAATTTAGCAATTATTTATTTATTAGCTTTTCTTTTATCATGTGTACATCCTTTGTAAAATAGGTTAATGTAAGCCGATTTTCTATTTAGCCGATCTGTTAGTTGCAGATTGCATGATTAGAAAGGTTAAAATGTGGCAAACTTAAGAAGAGATCCAAGACTAAGTTCATTGTATTCGAGACATACTATCTTGAGAAGAAAAAATTGGCAATCCCAAGTTAAAATAAACTTTTCTTTATATGTTCTGATCTTAAATCTCCGCTTAAATTTTCTTAACAACATCCGGTAATACCCTGTATATTTTTTAACAGATCAGCACTAGCAATGAAATTGTTACTTACAATAAGAGGCGCTTAAATTTTTTATAGTTTATTTTGTTTTCTGGGAATATAAATTTAAACAACACAACATTTTTCGGATTTTTACGACCTCGCGCAGTAAACAAATGAATGGGTGGACGAACATGCGCACTTAAAAGCCGTGGCAAAATACAAACACCGGCACCCCGTACCCTCCGTCCGCGGTTTGACGGTGACGCTCATTAGCTACCGTACTTTGAACAGAAAACCAGGACGCCGTCGACAAATTCTTTTCGATAATGCGGATAGTTTTTTGGCGCCAAGTGCGTTTACCCTCAACTTGCTTGCGCACAAACCAGTTTTTTCGCTCATAAAATGTAACTTTTGTTTCGCGCATGTTATAACATTGGCAATCCATCGAGATCAGTGTTTGCGGCATTCCCGTTGGGGGCACGATTCAAAACTAACCTGTTTTTTTCCGGTTTGGGGCATTACGATAAATTGTACCTGAACGACCCTAACTATGCATCTATATTAAAAATAGTAAAAATCTATATGTGCCAAGTAGTCAAACCTTACCTAATAGGTTTAGAATGTTATAGTTTAGATGAGGATTTTTCCGCATAAGGATTTTAGGAAAATTTTAGATAAATTATTGTTATAATTTAATACCTTTGTTTTTAAATTTGACTTTGTGGCGTAAGTTTTAATCTATATTTTAACAAGTGTTCTGCGCTACTCTGTTTGTGTTTAAAATAAGAATGTATTTATGTAATTGACGAAATCCATACATTTGTAGTATCATGTCATTGGAAAAATTAAGTATGGAATTTATTACCGAAGTTCTGGTGTTGAGATTCTAAAATTAGTATTAGTCCTATTGCATCACAATAGTTGTGTTATTATTATAAAATGTAGGTGGAGAGTCTGGTTAGTTCTGGTAAGCAAGTCCTTTTTTTAATCCTTAATTAAACCCAAGATTAATACACACTGAATAAACTCTAAAGTTAACGAATTTATTTACTAATTACCAAATCGTAGACATTAGTGCCCCAAACGGAAATGCAAGTATATCTTCGCAGATCAAATTTAGAATCGTGTCCCAAACGGGAAAAAACAGGTACATTTTCATTCGTGCCCCTAACAGGAATGCCCCTAACGGGAATAGACCTTTACAACATAGGTTCAAGGGCTTTTAGTCGAAATTAAAATACATATTATATAAAAAATGTTTGGGGGTTGCAACCTTTTTTGAGTAAGTATATCTTTTAATTTTTTATATTTATTTATTTCTTCTAAAGTAATATTTATTGTAATATTGCAAAGGCAAAATAGCTCTTCCTTATATACAAAAAGTTTAATTTCTTAAAATATTTAAATTAATATTTTTAAAACCAAGTAATGTTTTGCTTAAACTTTAAAAAAGTTTGAATAAGGGTACATCGTTATACTGGATCCGATTTAACCGATCGGATAAAACTTAATCCACAAAAAATTGCGATATACACGTTTCAGATTGAGTAAGGGATTGGATTAAACGCCATAAGTCAATTCTGTTTTTCATGCGATTTGAATTGAGTTCAGTCCGATCGGATGTTATATTTGTTCGATATTCACGGTTTTGGAAAAGGTTTAAAAAATGACAGTTAAGCAAAACAGCTGTAGAAATGAAAAAGCGAGAAATAAAATGAGTTTAAATATTTGTTAAAATATTGTGATAGTGTTCCTTTAGTGGCTTGCGTTATTATTTTGTCTTATTTTCTGAAATTAAATAAAATTAATTAGAAAAATACCACAAAAGTGAGGTTAGAAGTTTTTTTATTTGTTTGCTCACTTTGTCACTGTATATACTTTTCTTTGTCATATTTAAAAGAATTTAGAACCGGATTATCTGCATCCGATAAATTCTAGGACGAAGGGCACAGTGTTAGGTTCAATGCGATTCGTCCAATCGGATTTGATTTTTACAATGTGCATCACTTAGGGAAAGTGGGGTGGATTCATACAAGGGGCACCTACATACAAGTTAGACACGAAGTAAAATAGTAACGTAAGTGGGTGTGCACAGTTTTTATGTGTGTATACAGACTAGTGAAGTTTCAGAATTTTCGGTGCAGTAAAAGCGTGCGCACAACACGAAACCCGTTTTTTGCCTCACGTAAGTAATTTTATAACAAAATTTTGGACATATTTTGTGACTAGTTACTATTTTTTGGATTAATTATTGCTAGACGGTTTTTCTATTGCATATTTTTTTGTTAATTAGCATGTGATGGGGCAGATTCATACACAAGTATATGGGGCACATTCATACTGTATAAATGTACCCCTGGCCCTTTATTATTATTTTTTAATAACTTTTTTTGTTACACGGACGATTATAGTTATCAATTATATATAAAGTAGTTTAACTGAAGGAAAGGTTTCATTTTTACGGAAAAAAAAACAGGGTGCTTTATGAACTTTGTGTTTTCGATGTCACAAAAAACGGATCAGTTGATTTATCATACATATTTATGATATTACCACAGATCTTAGGTCATAATCTGTTAACATAACATAGGCATATTAATTTTAGGTTTTGTAAGTTAAGGTATCTTTGTGTTAACTAGAGTTTTTTACCTATTTGATATACCTAATTAATAATGTATCAGCAATATTTTTTTACATTTTGAGATTGTTAGTTTTAATAAATATCTTACTAAAACTAATAGTATTAATAAGTGTCCTTGGTAGATAACCATACATTTAACGTAAAGACCGTGTAATAACACTCTGTTCACCAGTTGTTACTTATGTTATATCACGAACCTATCTCGATGTTAAAATGGGCATTAGCAGATTTAGATAAAAACTGTTTTTTAATTTTTAATTTTACTATTTGTTTTGTATGTTTAAAAATTGAATTTGTGTTTTTTTGTATGTTAAAAAAACAATAATAAACAATAATTATGACAAATAAATGGTGATGTTAAATGTGCCCCTCCGGTTGAATGAATGTACCCCAGTAATGGGGTGCATTAATACATTTTGCTTTTTTGTAAAAGTCTTATGGAAACTCGCGTAGGTGGATTTTTATAATATTAAGGTTCTAATATAATATAAAATAGTTAAACTATCAGTGTGTCATAAATTAAAAGAGATATACCTAAAACACGGCATTCCACAAAGCAAAATATAAAAACTGTATGAAGCCTCCCCACTTTCCCCTACTGTTTGCCCATTAATTTAACTATGGCGCGGATATTGACCCAACAAATGACCATCACCCACCGCTGTGGCCAAAAGTAAAAAAGAAAATGCGACTAGACATTTTCCTAAATAAAGAAATAAATGCAAAAATATGTTTTAAAAGATTCGCTTGATTTCTGTTAATCAAACTTTAGTGCGACTACTCGTAAAAGTCCTATTATGATATGTGCACTAAAGAAAACGATATATTATATTTTTGTAACCTAATACCAGGTCAGGTTTTATTATGTCTTTGAATACAATTTATGGGGCATATAAAGCACCAGAGTAACACATTAAAAATATGAGTATTGTTTCATAATTCTTCGCTGAATTATGTCTACACAGTAAAAATTAAGGTCAATTCAATAAGAACCATAAGGCCTCGGCTACGATAACCGGCGGAAGCGTCAGAACAGAAAGTATTAAATCTCTGTACTGGTATAGATGGGTCCACATTTATTTAATTTTGAAAGGAACACCACCAAGTACACAAAAAATCATAAAATAAACAAACCTTTTCGAAGGCACATAGCGCCGAAAGAGCCTGATTTCATATTTTTTAGATAAATAGAAAGCAACACTGCCAAAATACGTATCACGTACTTAAAAAACGTCCTCTTGTTTAGCCTCTGTGCTGCCATACAACCGGTGGCACGTGGCGTGGAACTAGAAACTCGTAGGGTTGAATATTTTTTGCTGCAATAAATCATTGTTCACAAAAGGGTTGATATAAAAATAAATGGTTCTGGAGCCTTGATATAAATACATTAATAAAATGTAAAGTTCTTTGGGTATATGGCTCATTAATGACGGTAAAAATAAATAAATAATAACCTGTAAGATTTCGGCAACTATGGTTGGTTGTTTAAAAATTACGGAGTCTCCAAAAGAAAATGGAATACCCCAGGCCTGACCAAGACGGCGACAAGTGTTTCGTCTTCGTTAATAGCTGCTTCAGGTCGTAGACACCTTGATGATGCCCCGATTGACTATAAATATCCTTTCTGTTTACCAGAACTGACAAATATAGACAACCGGTGCCATCTTACCAAGAAATTTAAAAACAACCAGCCATGGCATCGAGAGGTTAAAAGTAGTAGGTGAAAGTGCGCCATCTATAGCCCGTAGTAACTACAATATTTTGTGGTAAACAGCGTTTTGAAACCAGTTTAGATACATTAGAAATGCTCCGCGGATAATATTTTTTCGTTTCGAGCGGCAGCGGCAAGCCTTCTTTGCTCACGTATATTGCAGCTGCCTGTTTAAAAAATAGAAACCCTTTTATGCTACGATACAGATCAAAGGCAGCGTTCTCACACTTCCGGCTCTCTGCTGGCCCCTGATGCTAGGTATCATAGTCGTAGCCTAATGTGGTTCACATAAAACAATTTTGAAAATTATTTTTTAGCTATTGGTAAATAACTGTATGTTACTTGTCTTTGTATTTTCTGATTGTGACTGCTGATTGCCAGTACATTTCAGGAATGATGGCATGCCTTTTTATCCTTGGACAGTCCTCAAAGGTTTAAATCTACTACTGTAGGTGCGTTAAGTGAGGTAAAAGAAATTTGAAAACCTTTGCGACTGTTAAAAATTGTATACAATATTAATGCGATTTTAAAATAGTAGTATGTATCATTACCCATGACCATTATCCACGGTCATTACCCACAGCCGGCTTTAAATGTGCATAAATACTATAATTCGTATGTGGTTTCGACAACCTTGTTTCTAAACATGACTATTAAGCAAAGGTTACTATTTTTAGTCACATTGCATTGTGTCCACGAGTCCACGAATGGACGTAACTATACCTGTAAAAAAATATTTTAATGTTTCAAAAAAAACTTACTCTTTAAAAAAATTTGCTTCGTCTAAAATCCTATAGGCTATAATAAAAATTGTCTTATAATATGCAGGGTGGTTCAAAATTACGAAAATATTATTAAAAAGAAAATGAAACTACCTTAATAAAAAGCATAAAAAAGTAATTAAGAAGGTATAATTATTTTTCTATTATTAATGGTTTTTAGAGGAGAGATTAACTTTTAAAAAATCTTAAGAAAACATTTTTTACCATTTAGTGAAATCATTTTAAGAATGGAAGCGTTAAAAAAATTTCCCTCTGAAACTCAAAATTACGAAAATGTTATTTTAGCAAATAAAGAAGATCTATTATAAATATTTTTTTACCAAATTTCTTTTTTTACATTAAAAACCAAGAAAAAGATTCCTTATTTCTAAAATGGGTTTTAATGTAATTTTCGAGTTATGGGCTGCTATCAGCCGAGTGAATTTATTCATTACAATAACATACTACAGGTCTAGGTCAGGATGAAAATATGGAAGTCTAAAGGTGCGGCCAAAACACATACACCCATTACACAGAGACCTATATATGATCTTTACGACTTTATTGAATAGTGGTCATAGAACCACCATTATTCGATTAAGAAAGCATGTGTGCTTGGGCATGAAATAAAGTACAATTATCTAAGAAACAAGAAATCCAAAAAACCACGCGGCTTTTCTTAACCTTGCTAACTGTATAAAAAGAGAGGCAACACTGTTAATTTTCCATGTTTCAAAACCATAAAATACAAATTTCTTTAAACCGAAATTTTAAACTAGATATTTTAAAATAAATAACACATTATCTTTGCCAGTTTTTTTGTTCTACAAAATGATGCCATTAAATATAGGATTTGACGTTTCGTCTTTGTGACGCCATCATCAACTTTGTTCTTTTAAATTGGCGGAATATTTGGTTTTTAACCTAATAAACTTATAATTTCATTCTTAATCCAACGACTTATCACACTTTACATTTATGCTACGTTTCGACCCGAGAAACCATTATTCGCCATTTTGCCAATAAAATTTATGATTTTTAGTTCAAACGTTCGAGAATATTTATTTTCGCAGGTAAATATGCAAATAAGTTTTTTTCATTACTGCTTATTAATATTCTTTTTGTAACGACCGGGCGTAAAATACAATTTTACGCCCCCATTTGAGGGCGTAAAATTAAACTTTTACGCCCGCATTCATAAATTTATAAAACAATAATAACATTTAATAATGCCGCTTTTTTTTTTGGTCAAACAAAAATAAATTTAATTAAACATAAACTGATTACAATTTGAAACATTAAAAGCTGGAAAATTTTCTCCCAACTACAGGGAATGCTTGTATATTAATTTCAGTCGTACAAAAATTATTGTTTGTACCTCTGGCGTAAAGCACTTTGTACAAAAATAACTATTTTAATTATTTATTTTTTTATAATTTAATAACATGCCACAAAAATATATGTAATTTACGTGTATTTAATAATGCGTATTAAATTAAAGCATTTAATTTAATTAAACGCTCATTTTAACTTTAAAGTGTGATATTTCGTTAAATTTAAAATTAAAATAAGAGTTTAATAAGATAAAAACCAAATATTTCGTCATTCAAAAATAAAGATGACGTCTCAAAGACGAAACGTCGGATTCTTTATATTTAATGGCATCATATTGTAGAACAAAAGAAGTGGTAATATTAATGGGCTCATATTTTAAATAAACCTCTTAATTAACTCAGAAAAAATGAAAACTCTTTCGCCAAATCTAGTTTTTTTTTGATAATTCTGACACAGCTGTAAATTTTTAAAACGAAATATTGTTAAGCATAAAAAGACAAAATTTTGCCTCAATTTAACCAAACCTGTATCTCTTAGCATTTCCGAGATCCTAATGGTGGCTCTCGATTTTGTAACACCTTGTATATTGGCATCTATAGGTTTGTTCCAGAAGAATGTTGGAAATATGTTAGCAACAATCGTAAAACGCAGAAATTGTTACAAATATTAGTCAGAAATGTTGGAAACAATTTTCTGCTGGAACGAAAAATAAACAAGGCGTGCATATTGCTTATACGTCAATACAAGAAAAGTTATGTTAAAAATTGTCAGTAATGTTTGAAGAAAGCTTGCAAACTTTTCAAACAGTTTCCAACATGTTTCCAACATCTTTAACCTACTGCTGGAACAACAGACAATTGTATAATGTTAGAAACATGGCACTGCTGGAACGACAAATTTGACGTGCGCAGAATCCGAACGGTTGCAAACATTTCTGACAGCCTGCTGGAACAAACCTTATATCCCTAGCTCTGCCACTCTTCATATTAGGCCGGGAGGTAGCAACGTCGAGAAAACAATAATTTTAGATTGGCTGATTTTTTGATATGTTGTTCTCCCTCTTTCGGGTAGATCCTCGGCTGTGTGTCTGGTGGTAGCGGTTGCGTTGGCGCTCAGCTGTGACCTTGAGATTTGGAGCTGTCACCTTGATATTGGTCATATATTATCGGTCCAAGTTTCGTTACAATATACCGAACGGTTCAGAAGTAAGAAGGAGAATGACTGTATAATTAGCAATGATAAAAGTGTCTGGCAATAAAAAAATAGATTTTTGGTGAACCTATCCAAAGACAAGAAATTGAAAATTAGTATCTGTACTCTGTAACTCTATAGGAAAGAAGTTTCCTGAAATTGCCATGTAATTTACATTGCATAGAGAGGAAATTTCTTCTTTATCGAGTTACAGAGTGCGGGTTTAGGTTTTTTAAACTGTTTTCAAAACCTTGGAATCTTACCTGTATGTTCAGGTAGGATGCGAACTAATAAACGCAACCACTACCGCAAGCCAGACAGCCCACGGTCTATCCAGAAGAGGAAGGAGAACAATATAAGAAAAATCAACTGACCTAAAATGCTGTTTTGAAAATGTTGCTACCTACTATAATATACAGTATGTCCAAGATAAGGATCCTAAGCATGGGAATCTCAGTACCTATTGAAGATAAAGCTTAGGTTAAATTTGGAAAAAGTTGTGTTTTATAAAGCTTATTTACATGCCGTTTAAAAACTTGAAAAATTTTCATGACTTGCCGAGATATTTAGCAAAAATGCATTTTTTCTTTTAACTAAAATTAAATGTATGGCACATGATACATCGTTAAATTTGTAATAAAAAGTTGGATCAGATACAGGGTGTACTTCTTTTCGAGCCATATAAAAAAATAAAGTTGATGATAGTTTCTTGAAAACAAAACGTCGAATATAAAATCTAAAAATACCATCATGTAACTAAAAAGTGCCAATAAAAAAGTGTTATTAGTTTTTTATATCTCGTCAAATTAAGTAAAAAAATAAAATCGATATAGTCAAATTTCCATTTTTGCCAAATATCTCAGCAGGCCATGAAAATTTTTCAAGTTTTTAAACGGCATGTAAAAAGGCTTTAAAAACACAACTTTTTTCTAATTTAACCTAAGTTGTATCTTCAAACTGTACTGAGATTTTCATGCTTAGGATCCTTATCTTGGACACACTGTATAATCCGATCAAAAATATAAATGAAACTATGTTCATAAACAAAATATTTTAATTAGTCCCTCTGAGATTTGCGTTTTGCTTTTTTTTTTAAATATATGCCGAAAATATAGAATTACCAAAAAAGCAACTTGAGAAAAAGGCTGTAAAAAGACAGACATTTCGTGGTAGTATTAAAAGGTGTTAAAAGTATCCGTCTTCGCTCGTCGCCAGACCTATTACACGGTGATAATAACCGGGAATGTTGTCAATAATACCGCTTCGACTTAAGAACTTCGCTCATACTGAGTATAAAAATACCTATTTCTTTTAGGGGCTTGAAAATAAATACTATAAATATAAGAAAATGCACCACAAATGTTTAATTAGAGTGAATTAATAGTAATATCATTGTTTGCATTGCTAAGTACAGAACACTAATTTAAATATATGACGGTTATTTTGACTTTGTAATGTCAGTTTGGTTTCAGAAAAAATTTAACTAGTTTTCCATTTTTGGTGAATAAACCGTTTGGCGTCTTCAGTGTCATTCAGAGCGGTGTACTCGGGTTGCTAGACGAACAGATTAGGATTGTTGAATTGCTAGACGGACATAGTTGAGTTGCTAGACGGGGACATGGTTCAGTTCCTAGACGTAATCCAGGCGTGACCTCACTGTCGTTAATAATATTTTCAAATGATTATATATAAAAACTGCGAACTGTTGTTTTTTTGTTGGACCCCTCTCCACAAAAAATTCCAGTTTTAAGAGCTAATCAATCCCCTTTTCGTATTTTTACCGTGAATATAATGAAATTTTATAGTCAAACTTTTGCAAAAATATCTACATTTTCTAAATACGGGGAAAATACGCCATTACGTGACCTTATTACAGTCAGGTAAAAATCCGCCGGCGGACTTTCGACACCAAATTGTGTTTGTACTTGGGGTAATAGAACGGTCAAATTATGTTAGAAGAACTTTCGATACCGCGCCGTAAAGCAGGTAGGTACGGCGCCCTAAAGGGTATTTAAAAAGTTTTAGGGAATTACAGATGGTTAGTTCTGGTAAGCAAATCATTTTTTTAAGTTCATTAATTCAACTCAAGACTAATACACACTTACGAATGGTAAGTTCGGGTAAGCAAGTTATATTTTTAAATTCCTTAAAAAACCCAAGACTACAATAAAAATAATACATACCTAATTAAAATCTGCACGTTATTTATTAATATAAGTGGATTTTAATGCAAAATAAAACAAATCAGAAAAAAATATAAAAAGAATTTGTTTTACAAGATATTTTATTGTATGGGGGGTTGTATTTATTACTGTCTAGGAACTCAACAATCTTTTCTAGCAACTCTTTCATCTATGTCTAGCAACTCAACAATCTCAAATTAAAATTTTTATTATTATCTTATCGCCGTCTGGCAACTTGAGTCCATCCATTCAGAACACTAGGTGTTTGTCATTTCTTGATGCAGCGCTGACGTCAAAATGTATAATATAACCTAATTTTTTGAAATTAGGAAAGAAGAAACTGGACATATGCCAAAAAATTTAATTTATCTTATAAAAACCACTAAAATTTCAATAAAGAAAATTGCATTGATAGTAACTAACGTGTATTTATAAAGAGTTAAACGAACTTTAGACTGGAAAGAAAAAATTCTTTCTTGCACAAAATAGGTGTATGAACTTTTGGAAGCATATAAGGCTTTACAGATATAAAAATAAATATACTCGCATATTAATTTTTGGTTTTATTTAAGATATCGGCCTAGCAAATAAAAATAATATTAAACTAAAACCATTGAAACAATAATTTACGTTAAAACACAAAGCCGCTTATTTCATTCGGATTTCGCGAAAAGATAAGGTTCAAAATTAATTAAATAGTATTTTCGATATACAGCTTCGAATATTTTGCCTGTAAGCCGCTTAGAACGACATATTTATGCCCAAACGCATCGTTGTTTTATTTTAACACTTTCGATATTTAACACCTCGCTTGGTCTCGGCTTAAGTTGCCCAATAAAAAACCGTCGGTACCACTCGAAGGGCATTCGCGTCCAGTTTTACGAACGTTGGTAATTTAGCCTATGCATGTGGTTAACATGGCTTGACAAATTATTCTTTCGAGGCTTTTTCATAGTTTTAATTTAAGAAAAGCTGTTTTTGTTGCAAAATACATCTGGACCTAAAATTTAAATTAGTAAATTTTAGCAAGTGTCTCTACTGTGTTTTATCGAATCTATTAGTCTAAGATCCGAATAGGAAGCGACTTGCACCCATACGTTTACTGTATAAAAATTATTTGATATTAAATATACTATTTAAATTAATTTAAATAAAGGTATTGTTACAGGCTCGCCTGTTTATGGCTATATGTATTTAAATAATAAAAAAACCGTTTTGACACACGTACTAATATAACACTTTCTTTTTCGATATAATAATATACAATTTTTTGGTACATATCTTTAGGATGGCAAAGTTAAAAAAATGATTTTTACCACTCCGTATCTCAAACGCAAAGCCATGTAGAACATAAAATTATTTACATTTTTCTTCTTAAATTAAACTTAGGTTGCTAAATGATTAACATCTAATTCTAGAACATCCTGTATAACTTAGACCTAGCCATACCGGAAGTGATTTCTTAAAATTCAAATATCTCAAAAACGACTGCTTAAATAAACTTTTAAAAAATATACCTTTTTAATGTAAAATATGGTAATTAATAGGAATTTTTGTTTAAAAGTTATAAAGAGTGCTTAAAAAAATGGGTCGGGTCTTAATTTGTGCAAGATACCGCACGTGGCGCCCTCTAGAGTTTACAATAAAATAGATGGCAGATTATAATTTCTCACCCCACAAAACCTATATATTCTTGTATATCGAGCAGTGGTGCAGTGGCTAGCGTGTCAGCCTCTCACCGCGGCGATCCGGGTTCGAATCTCGGAGTCGGATATCGGATTTTTCATTGCTCGTCACCTCACAGTTGGCAATGGCAAACCACTGTGTAGTATTCTGCCATTTCTAGGTAGTAGTTATTTAAAAATAACGACCGTGGTGGCGCTACTGCGTTGTCTAAAAGGTGCTGTGAAATGCAAAAAAAGCTGCATGTTTCAGTGCTTGGATAACGTTGACGGAACTCGACAATATTGGGTTAAACATCCAGTAACCCGGCACTCCCGGTACACTGGTATTTAGGCATAAGCCTTCGTGAGATGCCATAAAGATAAAAAATATATTCTATAGACAGTTGTTGTGACCTACTAATTACAAAATTAATAATAAAAAACTAAAACCGGACCAAATTTTGGATACTCTGTATTTCCGAAATCGTCAACTATTGGACTAACGTAAAGTGGGTCGATTGCTATATTTCAGCTTCAAGAATATATGGTTGCTTTTTTTCTGCAGCGTTTTGAGACATCCTGTATAACCTATAACAAAAAAGTATTAAAATGCAAAGAAAAATCTAACAAAAACTTTAAATATTCTTAAAAAAGTTTTAGGTTTTGGGTATAACGAGTATTTTGTCATACTTTAGCCTTAACCTTTAGTTTACAAGCACAAAATTGGGACAATGTTTTAAAAATTATTTTAGGTTTTTCATACTTAGAGCTTAAATGCTTTCGGTGTCAAATAACTGGACCTAAAAAAATTGTAACTTGCAACCCTGACGTAGATAATCATTAATTTTAGGCAAAGAACCAATTCTAAAACGGTATTTACCAATCGGTTATGTTGACGTTTAAACCATTTATTATACGTCAAAGTTGTCACCGCGGTTGTAATCGGTTGAACGCCTAAAATTGATGAATATTTTTAAACTGTTATATTCAAAAACTGGGACATGGGACCCACATAAAATTGATACTAGATGGTAGTGACCTTAAGAAGAATACTTTAGTAGAGAAAATTTTAATTTTAAAATTGGCAAAAAAGGTTATTTTTTGATTACCGGGAATCCTTTTTTTGTAAATTTATTAAATTTTACTACTACTAATATAACACTATTTTTTTTCTTTTTTCGATACAATAATATACAATTTCTTAGTATTCATCTTTAGGATGACAAAGTTTAAAAAAGGCTTTTTACCACTCCTTATCTCAAACGCAAAGCCACGTAGAACATAAAATTATTTATACTTTTCTTTCTTAAATAAACTTAGGTTGCTAAAAGATTAGCATCTAATTCTAAAACATATTGTATAACTTAGACCTAGCCATACGGGAAGTGATTTCTTAAAATTTAAATATCTCAAAAACGACTGCTTAAATGAACTTTTATTAAGTATACATTTTTATGTAAAATATGGTAATTAATAAGAATTTTTGTTTAAAAGTTATAAACAGAGTGGTTTAAATAAATAAGTCGGGTTTTAATTTGTGCAAGATACCGCACGTGGCGCCCTCTGGAGTTTACAATAAAATAGATAGCAGATTCTAAATTCTCACCCCACAAAACCCATATATTCTGGTACATTCTATAGACAGTTGTTTTGACCTACTAATTACAAAATTAATAATAAAAAATTTTAAACGGATCAAATTTTTAATACCCTGTATTTCCGAAAACGTCAACTGTTGGACTAGGTAAAGTGGGTCGATTGCCATATTTCAGCATCAAGAATTTATGGTAGAATTTTTTCTGCAGCGTTTAGAGACATCCTGTATAACCTATAACAAAAAAGTGTTAAAATGTAAAGAAAAACTTACCAAAAACTTTAAATATTATCTTAAAAAAGTTTTAGGTTTTAGGTATAACGAGTATTTTGTCATACTTCAGCCTTAACCTGTAGTTTACAAGTACAAAATTGGGACAATTTTTTTACAATTATTTTAGGTTTTTCATACTTAGAGCTTAAATGCTTTCAATGTCAAATAACTGGACCTAAAAAAATTGTAACTTGCAAACCTGACGTAGATAGGTAGATAATCATCAATTTTAGGCAAAAACCAATTCTAAAACGGTATTTACCAATCGGTTATGTTGACGTTTAAACAATGTATTATACGTCAAAGTTGTCACCGCGGTTATAATCGGTTGAACGCCTAAAATTGATGAATATTTTTAAACTGTTATATCCAAAAACTGGGACATGGGACCCACATAAAATTTATACTTCAAACTTTTGTATGCAAAATTTTTAAATACCTCTAAATATCAAAAAAAGGCAAATATTTTATCAAAATTTGGGGATTGTCAATAAAATTTGATGAAATTTACGAATAAAAACAGAGGATTCGCATTTATAACTTTGATTTTTTTCTGGGGAAGAGGGGTAAGACAATCAAACAACTATTTTTCGCCAAAATTTAATTTTTTTTACCAAAGTGTTTCTCGTAAGGTCACCAGCATCTGGTATAAATTCAGTATGGGTCCCGTATCCCAGTTTTTAGATATACTGAAAATATTATTTACGCCAGTGATTTGCAAATATTTAAACCCAGAAATCGTCGTACGAAAATCTAAAACTAAATTAAGATAAGTTTGTCTCGTCAATTCCTTAACGCGTCATAAGTTAGGTAATCAATACTTAAGGTAAATAATGGTTATAATTTGGCATGCCCAATAAAAATATTCATCAAAAATAAAAGAATATTTAACTGCATTTTTAATATAAATAGCCCCTCAAGATTTAAACGACTAATTGGGGCCGTTAAAAAGCTCAGCATAACCCCCGCTGAATCTTTAAATTATTATTTGATTGGCTTGAAAGTCGAAGAAGTCGGCAAACCATTCTTAAAAATGGTTCCGTTACGTCACGGACATCTATCATTGGCAATATGATGGCGTCTCAGAATACATCACAGGACATTTGTTTGATGGTATCTCCAGGGTAGAATTAATAATTTTCTACACTTAGCTCCCGTCTTGTTGGCCAGTGTTCGGGGTGGCCCAAATTTCAGAGACCGACTTCCAAATCAGGGAATGTGTGGTAATACAGGATGTTCAAAGTTAAGTAGGCATCATTAATTAAACTTTCTTAGCAATTATGAGTTTGGTTTAATTAGAAAAGAATTGTATCTTTTTAAAATTGATTAACATGGTAGTGATATGTAGAACAAAAGATAATCTTGGTCACGTGAAGAGATATTTTAAAACAAACGACACATTATTTTTGCAACTTTTTTGTTCTATAAAATTATGCTATTTAATTTAAGATCCGACGTTTCGTCTTTAAGCCACCATCATCAACTTTGTTTTTTTAATGGGCAGAATATTTGGTTTTAAACTTAACACAAAAAAATAGGCAATAATGTGTCGTTTGTTTTAAAATATCTCTTTAAATTATCTGAGAAAAAAATAAAAACTGCTGCAATATTTCGGTTTTTCTCCGGATAATTCCAGAAAGGCTGCAAGTTTTTAAAAACAAAATATAGTTAGGCATAAAAATGCGCAACTTTGGCGCAATTTAACCCACCCTGTATAAATTTAAGTATTTCAAAGAGACGTGTACCTATTTAATTTAAATTTTACTGAGCATAAAGAAAACAAAAATATTCTATGTTCTGTTGGACAGTTTAAAACTTACACAATATCCCTTTAACAACTAGTCTCCGAGACAACTTTTTCTTGGACAACCAGTAACTTGGATAACTGAATGGTTATTCTTAGGATAATTTGATTATTGCCGTGGGCTTAAAGATTGACAGAGTTAGCACTGTTAATAGTGATCCCGCCTTCTGATCCTATTGTTGAGGGTTTAAATTTTGCGTAGAAGAGACGTAGATTTTTTTGATTTTAACGGTAAAACTGAAATGTCACGGTTTACATATGTTTTTGTGAAACTGTTTTAGAAGTATCAAAAAATTACTTGTAAGGAGACATGCATGCAGAATGTCATATTGCAGGTGATCTATGGGAATAAGTGGTATCAAACATTTTTTGCAGGAGGCACAAAAAACTGTATAATCTGATACTACTTATCTTAATTTGTTTTTTAGTTAGTATTTAAAGTATATCTGATCTGCCATTTTGAAGGCATATCTATCAGTAGGGCAATAACAAAATAACCTTAATTAGTCACCCAAGCCGGAATGCCGGTATTCGTGTTAGACTGTCTCTTATCCGCGCATTGCCTATTTTTAAAATTGACTGACTAATACTGTATATGAGCTATACAATTTATAAAAATAAAAGTTTTTAGTATAAGGTCTATTTTTATGTCACAAAAAAATCATGAAAAATGTAAAATTTTTGGAGAGAATAGCCTATAAGACGAATTGCTTTCATTTTCCTATCTTAAAACATAAAAATGTGGAAACAACCTTTAAGAAACACTCGGTACATATGTTGTGCATGTTTTTTCACACTTCTAATCCGGACCTGGGCATATCCGATATGTTAAAAGATCTTGTTTGTCGATTTTTAGTTAGCACTTTGTACACGTCATCTCTTTTTACAGTTGCTATGCAATTTGCAGTTAATTTTATTTATTGCTTAAGTGTTTGGTTCTGTTTGCACCAGCTGACCGATTTGTATATGTTGCAGCTTAATATGTTTTAAATTGTAACCTTTAATAATAAAAATAAACTTTTCTTTACAAGTTACAAGTCAAAAAATAACTGTAATGACTTGCAAACGTCATTTTTGACATAAAACTTAAAATAAGTAAAAAACGGTTGGACTTAGATATAGAATATTATTCATAAATTATGTTTAGAATTTTACGCATAATCTAAATAATAAATAATTTATAGGGTGTTTTATTTAAAATGAGGAAGTTGATATTAACTTCCGGTATAACCGGAAGTGCTAGAACTGTCATAATATTTTAATTGTATGTCCTCCACTGACTTTATAATGTTACCAAATATTCAAAATTTTCCAAAGCGTAGGTTTTCGAGAAATTGATCGCGGCAGTTCCCGGTGGGACACCCTGTATTACTTTGCATTTCGGAAGGCAATTCGGCTAAATTCGTCCTAACTACGCATAATAGAAGAGATATGTGCAAGTGAATCTCCCAGGCTGCGACTATACTTTACTGAAATAAGTGTTTTTAAAATTTTAAAGTTTTTTTAACAGTTTACCACCCTGTTAGTTCTTAGGCCAGTATTGAGGTGGACTTCATGATAAGAACACTTTTAGAACCTTTTAAGAGGGGGTTCCTTTTAATAAGTCTACAACGAATATTCATACTGCCATATACGGAAGCGGCGCTTTAACCCAGCCTGTCAATGTCAAATGTTTTGGTTACGAACTGGGCGAACGCGTTACTCTTTTGTCGGATAAGTTTACACAATGTTTTACATTCAATTTTTACATATTGTTCTAAAAATTGCAAGGGTTACAGTCACGAAACCCACCCAGTCCGATATCCAAAACATGTGTTTTGAGCCTTATGGTTTCGTGACTGTAACCCTTACCATTTTTAGCAAAATGTTTAAAAATTGCAAGTAAAACATTGTGGTTAACTTGTCCGACAAAAAAGAGACGCGTTCGCCCAGTTTGACTCCCAAAAAAGCGCCGCTAACATTAGGAATGAATAATCGTGGTAGACCCGTGAAAAGGAACCCCTCTAAAATTGTTTTAAAAGGTTTTTTATCATGAAGTCCATTACATTACTGGCTAACCGCTATTAGAAAATACCCTGTATAAGAGACTAAGGAGGAAATAACATTACATTTAAAATATTTGTGTAGTGTAAAACTTCCCAATAACTTTAATATATTTTTTACAAAAAGTCGATTTATATGTAATCAATAGCCAATATCATCGTCTACACACAAAAATAAAGAAAATTAATCGAATTTTTTGAAGACTACACAATTTCGGCAACATTATATTACTTTGCATTTCGGAACGCAATTCGGCTAAATTAGTCCTAATTACGCATAATAGTAGAGCTATTTGCAAGTGAATCTCCCAGGCCGCGAAATTAACTATACTTTTACGGTGCCTCTCGGAACACTTAAAGTATATTGGCCATCATGCTTTTATGTCTTCAGCACAACACATTTTTACTACCTAATTAATACTTTCCATTCGCTTTTTTCCTAAGCATTTATTCACGTGCATCGGTTCCACACTTTTATGTATCGTTTGGAAAATAGGTACCGCACCTTGAAAGCTTTTGCAATGGATAGTTTAAACATTAAATCACTGTAGGGGACGTCCATTAGTCACGTGATGTTATTTAACGAATTTTTTATCGTCTCGCTCCCCTAGTGATACTTGGTGAAGTTTTAAACTATCCTCGCCCCCATCCCCTATCACGTCTATTTTTTGGTACAAAATTTATTATTCTTATTTTTTTTACAATATTATCTTTAAATAAAAGTGATCTAATTTAATTCTAGAAAATAACCGTTATCAAAAATATTCATATAGACATTAAATTCGCAAGCTTTTCGGTTTTCGATCAAAATCGCACATTTAACGAAAAAAAACACGTGATATTTTCACTACACCTGCCCTCCCCTGGTGATATTTTTTTTATTTATTCTTGGCTCTGGTCCCTTTGGTCCTATTCGCCAGCCCTCCCTGTTCCGGACTATGCTTTCCAGGGTATCGTCGTTGGAAAATCTGGATAATCGAACTCGTAGCTCCCAGATATTTCAAAACATGCAAAACAAAATATTAATTAATGCGATGCATACATTGACAGCTGTCAAACCAAAAACTGTTACTGGTATTACGTATACACGGTTTGATGCTTCAAGCGGAGGGCGCTACCGACCTCGACCATAAGGAAAACACGTGCACACCACCAAACTTAGATAGCATCATATATCTTTGCTCATAGCAGTTAGCTCCGGAAGAAAGATGCCTTTAATTCAGCGTGAATTTTTACTCGGTCTCCGAAGGTAAAAATGCCCGTACAGCACCTCCAACCACCACACGCAGGAAAACTATGTAGCCTTCTGCGCAACGCCGCACTATTCAAAGATCGAACAAGGAGAGTGACGTTTAGTGATTTTATTTCTGAGCCCCCTCCCCTCCCCGCCCCGTTTAAGCCTCATGTGATTAATAAACGAACACTTAGCGGCTACAGACTCGCAACTGGTTGTACAACTCAAGTAAGTTCGACCATCGTCGAAACGCTAATCGCATAATCTGTGGCATTGTCGTTTTACCAGTTCAAAGATTCGTTTGGATCGCATAGAACTATGGTCGGCCAAAAATGTAGGGAAAAGTAGGGTGGATTCATACAAGGGGCACCTACCAACATTAAATTTATCTGAAATTAAACACAAAGTAAAATAGTACGTAAGTGGTATGTGTACAGTTTTTATGTGTGTTTACAGACTAGCGAAGTTTCAGAATTCAGATGCTATACCATCTTCCATGTGATCTGGGTAAGAGCTGACAATAATTTGACACGCGAGGCCCGTAGCATTTGTTGCTACCCGCTACATGGCTAATACGGCACTGCGTGTATAATCAGGTTAAATATCACGAACTCTGACCCATATCACGTAATATTTTGGTGCACTAACAAACCTGTTACTTAATGTTTCGCGAATTCTAAGTATTCGTTGTTATTCTTAGACAAAGATAATAAGGTCAGACACCTGCATTTGCTTTCTCGATTTATGGAAATTAACTTGCAATAGATTTGACCTTACTTATAGAACCATTACTTACACATAACATAACTGGGAGTATTATACGTATACGTAACGTAAATAACTAGACATTATACATTCAATAATTGCCCAAAGAGGTCGTATACCATCTTTTTGGCGTTTTTTACTGCACAAGAACTAAAAGATCATGTTTCTTTTAGAGAAATTTAAAACTTAGTTTTAGCAAAAAAATGTTTAAAAAAGTTTTTTTAGGCGGTAAACTTTAACATTAAAAAAACAAGAGCATAAAAAAACTTTTCTACTTAATTTTAAACGTAGTTGATAGGATTGACACTCCCTATTTTTTTCAGTAAGTAATTGTTTTTACTTTTATATTGATTTAAGTTCAGACATAAAACAGACCAGTATCATAAATAGTTATTAGTGAGTCGCGTCCAAAAGGGATCTTGACTTAATTTGGAGGCGAAAATAGTGTTTCCCCACCGATAAAAAGGAATACAATATATAACATTTTTTTCTTCTTATCATCTATTCAAGCTTTGCAAGCCAATAGATCTCTGTGTCGCTCAAGTAAATCTCCATTGTGCATCGTCCCCTACTATTTAGACATTTGACTTAATTAAACTTAATAGAAGTAAGACCATGTCTATGTCTCAGGCAAGTAGTTATTTTAGGCAAATGCCTTCTCCCTGGGCAAATTACTTCATGAAAATAATTTCTATGTAAAAGCCATATTTCTATAGGTAAATGTCATTTGCCGTGGTCCTTGTTAGGCAAATAACTGCGATATATCTTATAACATATTAAGGTGGGGCCACACATAACGGCAACGAGCCCGTGGCCATGAGCAATTATACTACGCTTTAAATTACACCTGATTATAAATTAATCTTTACAAATAAGGTAACACAGTTTAAAGGTTTGGCAACATATAACCACACCGAGTCCTGCACCGTAGGACGGCCGTGTCTCGGTTTTGAAATGTACCGTTGTAATCAAATATCGTAGGCTTAAAATTACCGCTCTGTGGCCGACCACATACCCCGTACCGCATTTTAACAAGTAAACAAACATTAGCTTATTTGATTTCTCAAAATATTAATTAAAAAAAACTTATAAAATAAAAAATAACAATGTAATCGTAAGTTTTACTCAAATATTATTCATAAGATGTAACAATAAAATTAATTTTACACTTTTTAATACTTATTAAATTACGTTTTCTTTTATTTTTGTTTACAACAACTAACCCTTAACCACCGACTTTTAATATTTATACGTAATGAACTAAAATTGACGGTGACGCCCGTAAACTCAAAGCCTTGTTTCGGAGAACATCGGCGCTATCCGATCCACGTATGATTTCATTTGCTTGGGATGTTTCAGACCATACGAGACACAGTCGTGCTACGATGCGAGTCTTGTGGGACACCGGTGCTGTTATGTGTGGCTAGACTTTTACCTCTACTACACTTAAATTTTGGAAAAAAGGCAACAATGATAACTACGAATATTTGTTTTATTTAAACATATGTACATTAAACAATAGACTTAGCTTGACAAAATGCTTTGTATATTTTTGAGGGCATAAATAGTGCTTTTTAATTTTTCCGAATTAATTTGCTCCCATTCCTCTATATCCGTGTTTCCGGACTCGGTGCGGGCATGGCTGGCCCGACCTTTAGGCGCACAGTGTATTTTGTAGACTACAGTAAAAAGCAAAAGCACGTAATTTGTAGCATTCGAAGCGCTATAGGCGGATATGCAAAATTGTCACATTGGGGCGATCATGCGTACTATTGGTTAGTTAAGACTTTTTTTTATTTGCTTTATTAGGAAAATAAAAAAATATTTTTAACTAACCAGAACTTACTATGTTACTTACTTACTTACAATATAATAATTTTGCATAACCGTCTGGTTATTTAAATATCTATTTTTCCATTTGCCTAAAATTGGTTAGGTAAATAGAATCAAATGCTATTTGACTAGTCAAATGGCACTTTCCCAGACAACTAACATTTTAAAATAAAGATATACGATTTGCTCAGGCAAAAGGCATTTGATTATACAGAAGCCTTTTGCTTCAAATAACCATTTCCCTGCGACATTTATATTATAGTAATAATAAACCTAATACCTACCTGCAAGTTATTGTTTTCACTGTTTTATATTGATTCAAGTTCAGACATAAAACAGACCAGTATCATAAATAGTTATTAGTGAGTGGCGTCCAAAATGAATCTTGACTTAATTTGGCAGCGAAAATGGTGTTCGCATCGTGTTATTACTACTTATTTATCTTTATTGAAATCATGGCCGCTCGGCAGCGAATATTAAGGAATATGGGGAAAGCAGACTAATCACAGCCGTATGTTGGGTTTAAAATTTGGCAATCTGGCAGATTGGATGCCGAAGCTGCTGGCTGGCCATCTTGTGAAGCGAAATCGTAATTTTTTAAATAATTTTTATGATGTAATGTAAGCTTACCTTATGGTAAAATGAAGAAAATATGAGCGTTAATAATTCATTTTTAACGCAATATTATATATTATATTGTTTTATTGGGACTATTGGACCATAGTGTTTTACACTGGCAAAATGTCATAGCAACCTCCTGTTTTCTATTGAAAATCCACTGTATATTCCACGATATACAGAGTGTTTTATACTGGCAAAATGTCATAGCAACCTCCTGTTTTCTACTGGCACACCTCCTACCTGCTCCTACCTTGATAAAACCAACATGATGGTATTTCAGCGGCAAAACTTAGTTAGGTTAAAGTAAAAGAGGTAAAAAACTATTGTCAGTTTGACAAGTGTCGCCTATTTTTAAAAATAAAATATGAATCTTTTAAATCAAAATACAAGATTTGAGAAGCCAGTGTGAGTCAGAGATTAAAAAAGCAGTATGTAAAATATTCCGCCTAATACACAAAAATCAAAATCCATTTGGAAGCAGTTTTCTCTAGTTTTGAAGAAACAGAATTATAGCTCCAGAATCTACTTCCGTAATAGGATTCCGTCTGCAATCCCTGCAGGTTAACCAAATAAACTAGGCACGATTGGAAGAATGGACAAACTATTGTTAATTATAATAACTGTACATTTATTATAAATTGTAATAAAATATCAGCATCCTTAATATAATTAATAATGCACCATGTCATAATTCATCAGTTTTAATTAAAGGTAATTTTCTAGAAACACTGCGGCAACTCCGATTTTGACGAAATTTGGTATACGGGGGTTTTTGGGCGCTGATCACGAATCTGAAAGAATTTTTGGCGGAAACGTTTCGTTCTTTGAGATACTTCACCATCAGACTTGAGAATTTAAATTAATCCTATTTTTACAATATTCCCCCTTCTTTTTGCACACAATTCTTGATTTAAAGCTAAAGTGGCACACAATAGTTTGATTTTTCACCTTTTAAAACCCCGTTTTTTTACGTATTTTACATTATTTTTGCATTAAATTGCATAGCTATACTTTTGACATTATTTCAATCCCAGTGTGCCATGAAGCCCTATGTGTATGTATGGTTGCCGCATTATCAAAGAAAAGCAACGCAATTTAATGCAAAAATAATGTAAACAATGTAGAAAACGGGGTTTTAAAGGTGAAAATCAAATATTGTGACAAGCTTGTAGATATCAGAATTGTGAGAAGAAGGAATATAGTGAAAATAAGCTTAGTTCAAATACCGAACTTTGATGATGAACTTATCTCGAGAACAGAAACGTTTTCCGCCATCATTCTTTTCAATTCGTAATCAGCGCACCAAAAAACCCCCCTGTACGCAAATTGCGTCGAAATCCGGGTTGCCGCCGGTTTCTAGAAAAT